>PYAF01005652.1:68726-92013 GCA_007407185.1 Glycine tomentella
ATATATTACATCAAACAATATTAAATAAAAACATTTAAAAATATATAAAAATATAAAATCACAAAAAAATTAAAATATATATTAATTTATATATTTTGATATTAAAAAAATAATTTTTTACTAAATATTACAAAACTAACACTTAAAAAAAGTTTTTAAAAAGAATAAAAATAGAAATTAAAAAAAACAAAATTAAAAAAACAAATTTTTAAAAAAATAGAATTCATACATGAAAATACGACTTCTAAAAAAAAACTAAAGTAGTACATGAGTATATAACTTTAGTACAATAATAAAAAAATTAAAACACATATGACTTCAAAGTGGTATTCCCATGAACAGTATGCAAATATAAAATGAACGAAAGTCGTAAAAATAATTATGACTTTAATTAAAAAATTAAAAAATAAAAGTCGTAAACAGATTTACAACTTCAATTACAAGAAGTCGTAATATCTGTTACGACTTACCCTTTTTCCGTAAATAATTTAAAAAGAACCCCCAAATGGTAATTAAAAAAAATTACCCCCTTTACGTAAATCCCCCGATTGGTGAGCATGCTTGTGAATCACACTTGTTCAACCCGTTATATGATGCTTTTGTTAGAGTTAGACGTGATTTGTGAGTATGCTAGTGAATCACACTTGTTCAACCCATTGATAATAAGGAAGTTGTCTATCATTTGAAACAATTGAGTGTTGTTGTTGTTGTGGTTTGGTCTAAAGTGATAGTTTAACATGTAAACAAATGTTGTACAGATTATAACTAGGACTAGAGGAGGAATGCATCAGCTTGTTGGAAGAGTTGTCGACCGAGGAAGGGTAGAAATGCCAGCGGTAACAAAGAGGAACCCCCTGAGCGGCATAGGCCGACAACATCCGTTCGTCGAGAAAGGGGGGTGTTAATGTTCCTAAGATCCTCCAGTTGAGGAACCACATCTGCAGACTGATGTACCTATGACGGAGGATGTAGGTACTGAATCTTTTCAAGGAGGGATAGAAGAACGTTTGGTGTTGACTGGTTATGCCGATCATGTCGCTCCTAGAGTTTGGGCAGGAAAGGTATTTATATCATGAATTACATCTAGTTTAGGGTAATATATTTGCTTCTTAGTCATTATAAATCATGTCTTCATGTATTTATTGCATGAAGTGCAGAGCTAAAGTTGACTTCCCATGGACGGAAGGTTACTAAATTTAGGAATCCTGCTGCTGAGATTGAAGGCTTAGTGGCCTAAGTCCGTTGATACATTGCTCAGTGGAGATTGTAGATCGGGAATTGCTATTTGCATTTGTAGAGAGATGGTACGCTGAAACATCCAGTTTTCATCTGCCTGTGGGGGAATTTACATTGACATTGGATGATGTTGCATCCCTTTTGCATATCCCTGTCATGGGAGTGTTCCACTCCTATGATCAGATTGACGTCGGTGAGGATTTTACATTGTTGGTGGAGCTGCTGGATGTCACTGCCGATGAAGCTGAAGCTGAGACAACACAGTGCCACGGGGCATATGTTCGATTGTCATGGTTGCGAGAGTTGTATTTTGGAAAGTGTGAGTCTAGGGAGTGGATATTAGCAGCCAGGGCATATTTGTTGCATCTTGTTGGCTGCACTTTGTTTACTAACAAGAGTGCGACACATATAGGTGTTCAATTTTAGAAGCTTTTCATGACATGGATCAATTTGTGGGATTTGCTTGGGGTGCAGCTACTCTTGTGCATATGTATGAAAATTGGAATTACGCATCTAAATACCACACAAAACATATGGCTGGATACAATACTTTATTACGGGTAATCTTGTGTGTGTGTCTGTGTGTGGGTTTGTTATGTTTTGAATGATTGTTGACTTTAATCGTTTAGTGCTGGATATATGAGCATTTTCCCACTGTAGGCAATGTGGTTGCAGACGATCACTATGAAGAGACGTAATTGCGTGCCTGTCGATGGAAGAGTGCGAAGGCCTTACCATTGACTACTTATCGTGCCCAAATAGATAAGTTTAGAGCTGATGATATTTGTTGGACACCGTATGGGGGAGCATCGTGCCCACATGGATTTTGAGTTGATTATTTTATTTTCTGGTTTCATTAGATGGGGTCCTAACATTGTCAGGTATTTTCTAGAGAGGGTAGTTAGGCAGTTTGGTTATGTTCAACAAATTCCAGAGATGCCTATGTCGGAAGACCCCTTCACTAAAGATGTTGATGACCGATGGGTCCACTTCTCGGAATATCTTGTACCAACCGGTGACTTGGTACATTATCCAACTCATTGTGTTGCTGGATATATGGAGTGATTCTATCGTATTTCACATCCATTCATGACTCCGACATGGTATGCACAACCCCGTACACATGTTACATCTAGCCCTATTACTGATCCAGTTCCTCCCGATGCATTAGATGTTACTCTGGAAGACTAGTCGCCAGCACATGTAGTGGTAAAATAATTACTATTTGGTTATTTATGCCTTATCAGAGTTCGTACATTGGGTAATGCATTTATTTGTTTGATTGTAATTTTAGTCTGTTTGCCAACGGGTGGATGAGGGCTTGCAAGCTTTTCTCAATGACGGGATCGTTACATAGGGCACCGAAGCATGCTCTAGGACGCAACAGCTGTTGCTTCTACCCTGTAGTGTTAGGGACCACGACATTGTGTTTACTCGAGGAAGACGGCCAAGAGATGCACAACGGATGCGACTTTGGTTATGATTGTCACTCATTTATGTACCTTGATGCAAGATTCTTTTATGTTTTTTCATGTTGGACAAACTTACCTGCTTATTTATACTTATATATTGATACAATTATGCAATTAAACATGTGTTGCATTGTTCAAATATTTCTACACATCTCGTAAGTCAACATGTTAAGTGTGCAACTTCATACATTTACTATACATTTGCATTCTACAAATGTAATGATTGGGCCACTCTTGTGCTCCGTTGGTACAGTGAGTAGCCCACAAGAACGCGATCGATGGCAAAGGACAATTGTCTGCTAAAAAAGCCTGTTTCATATAATAAAATCACACAAATCATGAGTTTGAAAAATTTATCTAGTTCCATAAAATAAAAAAATTAATGTTATACTTGAACAAAATGGTTACCAAACATATGACCGATGTACAAAATGCAATGAACTTGGGGATCTCTAGGAGGTTGACTCCTTAAAGGGAAGACCGTCACACTTTGTTGGAGTGAAAGAGAGACTAGAATCACGTTATACCTTGATGCAATTACGTGACCCATATCGATAATGTCCATCCACTTATCCGTCGTTACCTGTAAGTAAACAGTTAATGAAATATGTTACATGACATGTGGAGTTGATTAGAACAGTTACAAGAATAGTGAATACAAAAATGTTTTACCTTCGACAATCCATCAACCAGTAGGGACCGCTTTAAGGTTTCAAATCTTTGTATCCCACCAAACAGGGCTATATATTTATCACTCCATTGTGCAAGTTCTTTGAGCAAATGATTACGTACCACGGACCAAGACTCTTCACCATAACCTAATAAGGCAGTAATTACACGATATCCACAATTACCATAAGCTTTTACATCAGTGATGCTTAAAATAAATTTATGCATGAATGGATGAAATTGATCGAGCATAGGAACCGTCTGATTCTTCATTAGAACATCAGATGCCGAACTGGACTGTTTTGGAGTGGAGTAACTATTTTGCACAGAATGTAAGTCGTCCACATACTCAAAGTAAGACGGGTCCCTTCTCGAAGACCGTTGGTGTTTTATGATGTTCTTCTTTTGAGCACATTTAGTTTTGACCTTATCAAGGGGGCACATGCAAATCAGGGTACGCAATTTCTTTAAGCTTAGACTTTAGTGTCATTTTTCCACACAAATCAAGCATTTCAAAACGATTAGATATGGCTTCCATCTCATCCTTTATGCTGACTTTGTATTCATGCATACCTTCGTCTGAAAAGTTTAATCTCCGCCAAAACACATGAACGGTGTTAATTGGAATGCTCCCAATAACATACTTAGATAGCTCACATGCACAAGGCAAACCATGCATTGTTCTCAGCACACATCCACAATGAGAAGGGTTTTTGCCAGCATAATGCACCCGCTCATACTCAGCAACAATTTGATTTAACGCATACCTGGACATCATGCCAAGAAGTCTCTTGTATAACTTAACTTTAAAATCATGCCTTACCACATGTGTACTTCTTTCCAAAGATGCCTTGATTTTAGTATATTGCAAGGTGATCATATTGTTCATCGCATCCCAAACATTGCACAAATCACCAAGACTATTCTGTAGTAGTCGCTTTAAGGTTCAATGGGCAGACTCAACCCTGCAGTTTATGATATGATCAATTCATTTTAAATACACTAAACGTATGCGATTCATAATTTAAGCAATGTCATACCCGAAAGTTACTTGTTTGTTGTTGTATTTCCAAAATGCATGACTTTGTTTGTCCATGCTGTCACAAATTTTTCTTTGTAGGGATTCAACCAAGTGTCCTTCACATAATCAACAAACGTTGGCCACGGTGCACATGCAACATCAAACATCATAACACAATCATCAAATTGTTTCTCAGCAGCACAGTCAACAACACTTTCCCATGCTTCCATGACATAATCTCATGCGTTCTTCTGCCGAATATAAGTTTTACATTTTGCCTTGACATTCTTGTCAATGTGAAACCTACATAATAAATTGGTTGACTCTGAAAAAATGATTTCGATTGCACTCATCAATGTTAAATCTCTATCCGTAACAATGACCTTAAGGAAAAATTCACTTTTAAGAAAAATCTCTCTAAACCGTTCAAGGGCCCCACAACATTGTTTATACGTTTGGCCTCTAAATAGACAAATGCAGCTGAGAATGTCATCCCAGTAGGTGTCACACCAACCATGTCAAGTAAAGAAAGTCTATACCTGTTTGTTTTGTATGTACTGTTTATCAAGAACATCATATGATATGCATTGCTCAATTGTACTGCATCCGGATGTGCCCAAAACAAGTCGCGTACAACATTTTCATCCTTCAATCTATGCCAATGAATTTACATGTCACATTCAAGAAGTTTCATTAGCTGTTACATTTCAGTATTATTGTCTCTTGTACGCGTGCAGTATGCATATCTTGCATTGTATACTTGCTTCAAAGTTGTATAATTATTGTCATTGTACTCCTTCAAAGTTAGAAGAATATTCTTTGGTTTCACCATTGACCTTGTCATATCAACAACAATGATCTTCTCCTCCTCAGTTAGTCGACCAACATATGGGTGCCTACAGAATGACTTAGCCAAAGCATGATTATGATTGCCACATATTATCTTCACCATCCACCCTTCACCTCCCGGGACTGGTTTGCCTCGTAACTTAAAAGGACACTCACATTTTCTAGTACTAGTTGTTGAAGGTGTGAAACCTTTGTTCCATGGTCTATACTTTTCACTCCTTTCACAACCAATTAACACAAATGATGTCCTTCCTATTTTTTCAGTCGATATTTCACTCCTCATTATGACAGCTACAAAATCATTCTCATTTGCAACAGTACGAGCCCATTTCAATACCGCATCACATGATTCAAACACCTACACAAATGCATAATTCATTTTTACTCTTCTTAACTTAATCATTTAACAACTTTAACTACATTCAAAATCACATAAATACCTTAGTCGTGTTGAACGCTGTAGAACAATCAATTAAACAATTACTATTTTCAAACGCATCAGGGTCCGCTCCAATGTCTTCATTCATATTATTTTCTTCAGACATAATATTGTCATACATCCATTCATCGCTGTCTATCCTAACAACTAAAAATTTAATTTAATCATTAATAAAAACACACACAGATAATAATAACTTTACTAACATTAAATTTATAACATAAAAAACATTAAATTCTAAACATCACCATTTACACAAACAATCCAAAAATCAACATATTTTAAATAAATCATGAAAGTCTAAAGATCACCATTTACATAAACAATCCAAAAATTTACAAAATTAAACTAAATTTTAATTAAATACATATTTTCAACAAAATTTTAAATTTTTTAAAGACAAATTTGTGATTTTAAGCCATACGGATTGCCTAATCCGTATGGTTCTTACAGATTGGGTGATTCGTAAGAACCATACGGATTAAGCAATCCATAACACCCATACGGATTAGGTAATCCGTATAGTTCTCACGGATCACCCAATCCATAAGAACCATACAGATTAACTAATCCGCATGGGTGTTACAGACTGCTTAATTCGTAACCCCCTACGAATTTCCGAATCCGTACGAAACAAAAACATCACCACTAACCTCAGCGTCCACCAGGATGCCACTCGACGACTCCGACGACCACCAGGACACCACCACTCCGAAAAAATCAAAACATTGGCACCATCTACCACCAATGCACAGTCGTTCCTAACAACTCAACTCAACCAAAATGAAGAAAATAACAAGCATAACCATACATGAGTTGCAACCAACTAAAATACAAAAGGAAAACTGTAGGGGTATTTTCAGGTTTTAAAAAAATCAAATGGTGTATGAAGTTTAAGCCTTTACTAAGGCACAATAAGGCCTAAGTGCAACATTGATAATTGACCAAGGTCTAATAAGGTCCAAGTGTAACACTAATGATTGGTTATGACCCAATATGGCTCAAGTGTAACCCTAATGATTGATTATGATTCAATAAGATCTAAGTGTAACACTAAGGATTGATTAAGATCCAATAAGGTCCAATTATAACACTTATGATTGACCAAGGCCTAAGTGCAATGTTGATGATTGACTAGGACCTAATAAGGTGTAGTACTAATAATTGACCATGGCCTAATAAGGTACCCCTAAATGTAGCACTGATGATTGATCAAGGCTCAAGAAGACTTAAGTGTAATACTAATGATTGATTAAGACCTAATAAGGCCTAAGTAGTGCAACACTAATAAATGACCAAGGCCCAAGTAAGTGATAATTGCTCTGCATACTTGGTTTTTGAACTTAAATCATATGGAAATTATCTCATTTCTTCTCTTGTAATGCTTAGTTTGATCTCAATAAAATAAGATTTTTTTTATATTTTTAGTTTAATGAAATTAATTTTAGTGAATTTTGTAGTTTTAGTTGTGTTTTATAGAGTTTTGGTGCATCAACAATGGATTGGAAGATGTTTGAAGTTTGAAGCATCTAGAGGTTGTTAGGGTCAATTTAGAAGTTTTGAAAGCGCTAGCTAATTGTTTCCCTTGCCTAGTATTTAGGCTCAGCGTGCACCTTAGGCTTCCACGTAGCCACTTACTCCAGTACTGCTTTTGCGTGCACACTCAATGCGACATTCTAGGCTAAGCGCACAGTCCTTTATGCAGAAATGACAGTGCAACTATTTTGGACCTATTTAAGCCACTTTTAGCATTAGGATGGAGGGGAGCATCAACCTAGGGTTGTGTGTGGCAGCTGAAGGGCTCCCATCCTCCATTTTCCTTAGTTGAGGAATTAGTGTACCGAGTTTACTCTCATGTAGTTAATCTTCATATTTATTTAGTGTTTATTCCTGTGTTATCACTTCTTTCCATTTTGATTGCTAGTTTTATGGTTTAATTACCTTAGGTTTAATTCTTTGTTTTTATTGTCATTGAAAAATGCTTAAAAACTAAGTTTTGAATAGAGCATCTAATGAATATCTCATCTAAGGAAAAAGGGATGTTTATTAGTATCACCAGTGATCAACTATATCAATATGTTTCATAGTTAAAATATTATTGGTAAATGCTTTTTGACTAAGATTTTAAAGTGGTATCTAATGAATGTTATGTCTAGGGATGAAATAACACTTGTTAATCTTGATAAATCGTTGTCCTTGAATCCAAGTGGTTTAGCTTGACTTGCTAAGAGATTATAAGTTAAGTTAAGCTAGCTTTCATATGAGGAATCATGGTTAAAACACCATAGTGGGTTAAGGTAGCATTAGAGTGAACGTTGGAATTTTTTTTTATAACTACTAAGATTGTTAACTTGGTGTAGTCAAATCCCTAACATTTCGTTTATTTTTGCATTTAACTCATGTCGTCCATAAACTGTTTATGTTTTTTTGCTCACTTTTAATTTGTTATGTTTTTAGTTTAGAACCAACTTTATTTTTTGCATTTTTTACATTTAAAGCAAAATCTTCATTAGCTACAACTTGAATTTGCACGAATAGCTTTACAAACTAGTCTTTTTCCCCTAGATGAGATATTCATTAGATGCTTTATTCAAAACTTAGTTTTTGAGCATTTTTCAATGACAATAAAAACAAAGAATTAAACCTAAGGAATGTTTATTAGTATCATTAGTGATGAACTATATCAACATGTTTCATAGTTAAAATATCATTGGGAAATGCTTTTTGACTAAGATTTTAAAGTGGTATCTAATGAATGTTATGTCTAGGGATGAAATAACACTTGTTAACCTTGATAAATCGTTGTTCTTGAATCCAAGTGGTTTAGCTTGACTTGCTAAGAGATTATAAGTTAAGTTAAGCTAGCTTTCATATGAGGAATCATGGTTAAAAAACACCATAGTGGGTTAAGGTAGCATTAAAGTGAATGTTGGAATTTTTTTTTATAACTACTAAGATTGTTAACTTGGTGTACTCAAATCCCTAACATTTCGTTTATTTTTGCATTTAACTCATGTCGTCCACAAACTGTTTATGTTTTTTGCTCACCTTTAATTTGTTATGTTTTTAGTTTAGAACTAACTTATTTTTTTGCATTTTTACATTTAAAGCAAAATCTCCATTACCTACAACTTGAATGTGCACGAATAGCTTTACAAACAAGTCCTATTATTATGATACTCGGACTTTTCATTTTATACTCTTTGCACGATACTTTGTATGCTGGCCATGGATTTATGAAGTAGTAAGACCCAATAAAAATTGAGTAACTATATAAATAGTATGTTTTAAACTATTTAATGTAAATAAAAATACAGTTTGTATGTTAAAGTTTTTATTTATTATAATTACAAATTATAAAAAAATAATTATTTATCTTATGATACATTCAAATTAATATACTAGTATTTAAATAATATTTAATATTTAATAACATTACTTAAGAATTAAAGTGTAAACATAATTAATATACTAGTATTTAAGTAGTATTTAAATGATATTTTATCAAATAATAAAAAAATATTTTACCCGTGGTTGAAAAATGGTTGCTATAATTTAATATCAGTGACTGATTATACGCTCACTCTTTTGGGTACTGATTATTAGTCACCATATCTAACATGCTCTCTTTCCCAACCCCAAAAACAAACCCGCTCTCTGATTCACTATCCAAAAAAATAACTAGCTCTCTTTTTTCAATTTCCCTCTCAGTGTCTTGATTGAAAAACCTAAATGGCTAACGAAACAAGTCCATAAATCACTAAGGAAACAAAGCTCTCATGTCTCTCTTACTAAGGAAACATGTTACGTAATTGGGGGTGAAGGGTTATGTCTCTCTCACATTGTTACAGATTCGTTTGATTTCGAAAGAGGATCAGAAGTCATAGAGGGGTTAGGGTTGTTTGGTGTGGATCGAAAGGTTCAGAGAGGTTATGGTGTAGAGAGGTTGGGGTTATTTTGTGTTGACAGGAAAGTGCAGATAGGTTATGGCACAATAGAGGGGTTAGGATTGTTTGGGTTCGAATAGGATCACTAATTGCACAACACACTCTCTCTCAGGCTCACTCCCTCTCTCTTTCTATCGTCTAACATTGAAGGGTTTGTTTGGTTTTATTCTTCACTGGCTCTTTGATATCAAATATTTAATTCCTATTTGGATTGAAGTGCATAGGAATTTCTGAATGTGTTTGTTGTGTAGATACAGAAAATTGGATCAAATTTCAATAATGAGGTGCTGATAGTGAAAGAGTTATTAGTAAGGAGAATTTTTGTACTTTCCCTTTTTGTTCTAGTTGACTTGGAAAAATTTGATTAGCTGATATCGATGGTCTTTCTTCTTTCAACCTTCCATTCATTAAAGTTTACAAGTTTGTGGCTTTTAAACAATTATATAGAGAATTGTGTGGCTAAGGTGAGCATATTTAGATACATGAATCAGTTCATTAGGGCAAATGAACAAAAATTGTAGTCAGAACCTCCTCCAGCGTTGCAAAAGCTAAACAAGCAGCCTCTTGTACTCACTTGTTATCATCCAAAACCTGGTATCAAGAGCTTGTGTTATTTCCTGTCGACTTGTGATTAATTATGGAGGTTAATACAAGTAGAATGGTTACAGTAAATGGTTCAAATTATCATGTATGGAAAGGAAAGATGGAAGATCTTCTGTATGTGAAGGAGTATCACTTAGCTGTATTTGGTACTGAGAAACCAACAAATAAAACTAATGAAGAATGGAAGTTGATTCATCGACAAGTTTGTGGTTATATCAAGTAGTGGGTGGATGATAATGTTTTGAATCATATTAGTGATGAGACTAATGCACGAACGTTGGAAAACAAGCTTGAACAACTGTTTGCAAGAAAGACTGGTAATAACAAACTCTTCTTGATTAAGCAGATGATGATGTTGAGGTATCAAGAAGATAACTTCATGACTGATCACTTGAATAAATTTCAAGGAATTATTCTTCAGCTAGCAGGAATGGGAATCAAGTTTGAAGATGAAGTACAAGGGTTATGGTTTCTTGGTACTTTGTCGCACTCGTGGAAGATGTTTAGAATGTCTCTATCTAATTCAGCCCCTGATGGTATAATTAGCATGGATTTGGCGAAGAGTAGTATCTTAAATGAAGAAATGATAAGAAAGACACAAGCTTTGTCTTCTCAATCAGAAATCTTAGTTACTGGAAGAAGGGGGAGAAGTAAAAGCAGAGGTTCGAAGAATAGAGATAAAGGAAGAAACAAGTCTAACAAGGTTGCCAATGTTGAGTGTCACTATTGTGGTTTGAAAGGACATATAAAGAAGTATTGCTGAAAAATGAAGAAAGATAATAAACAAGGGAAGTTGAAAGATAATAAGAAAGACGAAGGTGGTAAAGATGATTGAGTTGCTACTACCACTTTAGATTTCCTCCTTGTTTATGATTGTGAAGCAATTAATCTTTTATGTCATGAGACCAACTAGGTGATAGATAGTGGAGCAAGCATTCATGCTACATCTTGTAGGGATTTCTTTACATCTTACAAATCTGGTGATTTTGGATTTATCAAGATGGATAATGATGGCTTAGCCAATGTGATTGGAGTTGGAGATGTGTGCTTGGAGACTAGCAATGGCACAAGGTTAGTCTTGCATGATGTTAAACATATTCCTGATATTTGTTTGAACTTGATTTCAACAGGAAAACTTGATGATGAGGGATTTTGTAACACATTCAATAATGGTCAATGGAAGCTCACTAAAGGTTCAATGATTGTGGCTAGAGGCAAGAAGTGTTCATCATTTTATATTACACATGCAAGGATCTCTATAGGGAAAATTAATGTTGTAGAAGATGAAGATACAATGGAGTTATGGCACAAGAGGCTTAGTCACATTAGTGAGAAAGGTTTGACTCTTTTAGCTAACAAGGAACAGCTTCCAGGATTGAAAAAAACACCATTGAAGAAGTGTTCTCATTGCTTAGCAGGAAAGCAAAATAGAGTTACATTCAAGAGTTTCCCTTCTTCAAGAATGCCAGTAGGCATGGCAACGGGGCAGGTATTGAGCTGAGATCAGGTAAGCTCATTGTTCTTGGAGTTTTTCCTTTACTTGTATTCCACCATAACCTAAAGGGGTGATGGTTATTGTATTGCCTATATATGTGTGTGTGTGTGTGTGTGTGTGTGTGTGTGTGTGTGTGTGTTTGTTGAGACTGGGTCTATTGTTTTATTGAATCATTAGATTAATAATAAGAGGAACATTGTGATAGTGTTCTGTGATTGATGATGAGTCATGTACTGTGATAGTGTGGTGTTATGATTGAAAGAATTCTCTGGCCAGTAGAATAGAATAGTATGAATTTCCGTGGAAATGCACCTGTACCCGCCCTCGCCCCCAAACTCACTCCCCGACCCCGTCCCCGATCCCCGTCGAGTTTTAAAACTCATCCTCATCCCCGCCCTCGCTGGAGGTCGGGTTTTCCCCGCTTCGCCCCACCCCCGCTATTTGATTAAAATTTTAAAAAACAAAAAAAATAATATAACTTTTTTTATTGAAAAATCGGACGAAAAAATTAATTACGTAAAAAAAATAATAATAACAAATCCATATTTAAAATACGGGATCATAATTTAAAAATTACAAAACAAAATCAATCAATTCAATTAAAAAAAATTAGAAAATAATATTTTTTATTTTTTTAATATTATTTATTACAAGGCGGGGACGAGTATCAGTAATCCCATACTTGCCTCCGCCCCCGCTTTTGGCTACCGGAGAAAACCCGAACCCGAAACCGAAAAACTTGATTTTTCCCCGTTAAAATAGGGCGGATTCGGGCGGGTACCCACGGGTTTGGGTCTCGCTGCCATGCCTAAATGCTAGCTACACTTGATTTAGTATACTTTGATGTTTGTGATCCTATGAAGACAAAAACACTTGGTGGTGCTCTTTATTTTGTCACTTTCATAGATGATCATTCAAGGTAGACATGGGTTTACACCTTGAAGACAAAAGATCAAGTGTTGGATGTGTTTAAACAGTTTCAGGCCTCAGTTGAGAGACAGACTGAAGAGAAGTTGAAGTGCATCAGAACAGATAATGGTGGAGAGTACACAGGTCCTTTTGATCATTATTGCAGACAATAAGGCATTTGACATCAAAAGACACCTCCTAAGACTCCTTAGTTGAATGGTCTTACTGAGAGGATGGATAGGACACTGGTTGAAAGAGTTAGATGCTTACTTTCACAGTCACAGTTGCCTATGTCATTTTGAGGTGAGGCTTTGAGCACTATTGTTCATGTTTTAAATCTCACACCATGTGTTCCATTGCAATTTGATGTTCCAGAGAAAGTTTGGATTGGTAGGAATGTTTCCTATGATCATTTGCGTGTCTTTGGGTGCAAGGCTTTTGTGCATATCCCCAAAGATGAGATATTCAAACTTGATGTTAAAACACGACAGTGTGTCTTTATTGGATATGGACTTAATGAGTTTGGCTACAGGTTCTATGATCCAGTAGAGAAGAAACTCTTGAGAAGTAGAGATGTTGTGTTTATGTAAGATCATACTATAAAGGATATAGAGAAATTAGATATTTCAATGCCAGATGTAACAACCCGCCTCGTCACTACGATATCACTAACTCTTAATCGTGCAACTTCAATTTTTAATAAAACTTCATTAATTTGATTATGAAAATGATAGTAGACTTTTTGCGATAATACAATTGTCATACACATACTACAATTACATATTTAAACACATTATACATATATATTAAATTAGTACATGTCATCCACATGTCAGAACTTCCTTTAGCTTTACGTGTATATACACCTGAAATTACATATCAACAAAAAAACCAAAGACTAACTAAGAGAGAGTTGATTAACAAAACACAACTCTTTCTCCAAAAAGAATCCAATGTCATCACGTCGGCTTGGCGGCTCCAACCAGAAAGAAGATCTCCCTCCAAAGTCACCTACTGCTGCTTATCTGCTCCCACGAACAAAAGTTCGTGATCATCACAGGTACCAACCACACGGTACAACAAATGCAAGGGTGAGTTTATTATATAAAAATCAACCAACATCAGATAGCAGCAATTAGGAAAAAAAACAACATTATTCGCCACAATCATTAACAAAAATCCATGATTCCAATACACACTCAACAAACCAATCATCCAATGCATTCCACAACTCAAACAATTATGCAAAGAATGATGCATGCACCTGACTCATCTATCAGCATGCAATGTGGTACCATCACCGAAAATAGCCTCTCACAGGAAAAATGATTCACCGCCTATCAGGGCCACCCTGTCGTGCACTGGTCATTCCCCCACCCGGTGATCAGCCAGCATCGCAAGGGAATTCCAAACCTGATGACCCCTTAGTACCTGCGTTCTCAGCCCACTGAAACCCATAGGTACGCGAGTGCCTTCATTCTATTTCCACACATACAAATGAAATATAAAACATGGGCATCATCAATGCATGACCCGGCTAGGAACAAATCCTTCCTCGCAAGGGTAACCCGCCATGCACCCCCATGTACATACATAACAAACCAATGTGGGCTCACCGATGCACTGACCGTGGCTAGGAACAAATCCATCCTCGCAAGGGTAACCAACCGGTCATTGCATCCCACGTGTACATACACAACCTACAACCATGGGCATCATCAATGTATGACCCGGCTAGGAACAAATCCTTCCTTGCGAGGGTAACCCGTCATACACCCTCCATGGGTATCCATGTATATCCACACACAATGACATTGTTCACATCAACATTATCTCTCATCAATGTCATTATCAACCTCAACATCATATCATCTCAATATCGTCATCATGCATCTCAATATTATCTCATTTCAACATCATCAACCACGTCAACATTATCTCATTTAAACATCATCAACTACATCAATTGCATCTCAATTTCAATATCATTAACGACATCACAAGCAATCACATTTCACATCTATACATAATACATATGCCTGAGATTCACATTCCCCAGGTCTTCAGACAACCCAAAGTTCATACATTCACAATTCATCATATCACAAGACTGATATTTTTAGGAAAATTCTAAATTAAAGAGGATGACTACAATATATAAAACACACTTTTATGCCCATTTAAAAATTTAATAAAGAATTAAATAGGAAAACATATTATAAAATTCTGGGGCAGAGTCTCCTCTGTAATTAAGACTTTTCCCAAAAATCCAATCATTACAACAATAATATTATCCATCAACATGCCAATTCATCGCATCCCATTAGTTAAAAAAAGTTTTTCTTGAAAACGGGCACACACAGGAACAAACACACATCAATTCATAAATACATCACATCCCATTAGTTAAAAACGTAGTTTTTCTTGAAAACCAGCACACAGCAGGGACAAACATTTATCTTCATAGTTGGACTCCCTGGCCCCCAACTATGGTATCTAAATTATCGCCAAAATAATAAACTCCCCTTACCTAACCAGGAGTTCTCCCTATTACAGCTTAGCGGAGTTGTTTCACGATCCATCAAAGCGTGTGTTTTGGTCCAAATGCAGAGCTCTATATACCAAATCGAAGACAATTTAATATAGATTTCCAAGGTAAGATCAATGTTAACATTTGGGGTCAAATACCCACTCAAATTTAAAAAAAAAAAGGCTAAAATGGTATTTTAGGAGTTTACATCAAAAGACATCATTTTGAAATTTCGATCACGCCAATGTGACCAAGGTTCAACAAGGATCACAGAAATGATACCAGTTTCATAAAAAGGAGACTTTTATAACATCTCATTTTCAAAGGGTTTTTCAATGGAAGTGTAAAACTCTCAACAACGGTACCTAAAACACAAGTGACACTAATAGAAGCTTAGACTAGCTAAGAGAAGACAAAAGAAACTAAGATTACCTCAAGGAAATCAAGAAAGGAGGATTGGGAGCTCCGTTCTCTACCGAAACTTCGAGAAGAGTTTCGAAGATTTCGCTCCGATTAAAGGGTTCTTCTCCGTACTGGGGTCTCGTGGCAAGCAATGACGACTCGTATGTGTCTCTGATGACTATGGGTGGTGGAGGAGGGTGGTGGGGAAGCTTGGATCAATTTGGAGGAGGAATAACCTCCATTTTCGTGACTTGGAACCTTAAAAACGTATTCTGCACCGCCTCCACTCGCCCAGGCGACCAAAAGTGCCTGCACAAACTCGCTTGGGCGAGCTGACCCAATTCTAGAATTTTCTGCTTCAGTGAAAAATTAATTTCTCACGTTACAGATGTTATTTAGACAATCCCAACGGTCAAAAGTTATATATATGGGTTAGGAAACTATCTTTAAAATTTTAAAGAGATCCAACGGTTAACCAATCCAGAATAATGATTTTACTAAAACAGGTTTTCGGGTCAAACTCAGAATCACACAATTCAATGCAGCTCAAACAAACTCCACATAACTTGACATCTACACCAAGCAATAGCACAATGATAATTTACACAACAATCATTCAACTAATACAAACTTATCAAACAATCAAATAACACAACAATCACATTAAACATCTATTTTCAATTTATCGAAATTTCAGGGTGTTACACCAGAGAATAATCATGATTTGATTGACTTGGATCCACCTCCTATCTCATGTGATCCACCACAAGTTGAGGAAGAACATGGCATAAGTGATTTGGACGACATAGATGTTCCACAGCCCATGGAGAACCATGATATTGTTGATGAGCAGTTCCCTCTACCAGAGATTACTACTGATGCTCCTCCTAGGAGATCTATTAGGGGTTGAGCACCTTCCACCAGATATCTTGCAAGTGAGTATGTGTTGATAACTGATTCAGGAGAACCAGAATGCTTTGAAGAAGTTATGGAAGATAAACACAAGATTAAGTGGATTGAAGCCATGTAAGATGAGATACATTCGTTGCATGAGAATCACACTTTTGATCTAGTAAGACTGCCTAAGGGAAAAAGATCTTTGAAGAACAAGTGGGTGTACAGGGTGAAACAAGATGAAGTTACTTCATAGTCCAAGTATAAAGCAAGATTAGTTGTCAAGGGATTCAGTCAGAAGAAAGACATTGATTTCAATGAGATATTTTCTCCAGTTGTGAAAATGCCATCTATTCGAGTGGTTCTAGCCCTAGCTGCTAGCCTAGACTTATAAATTAAGCAAATGAATGTGAAGAGAATTTTTCTCCATGGTAACTTGGAAGAGGAGATTTACATGGACCAACCAGAGGGTTTCATTGTAAAAGGGAAAGAAGATTATGTTTGCAAACTGAAGAAAAGTCTCTATGGCCTGAAGCAAGTACCAAGACAATGGTATAAGAAGTTTGAGTCTGTTATGGGGGAGCAAGGTTACCAAAAGATTAATTCTGACCATTGTATATTCTTTCAAAAATTCTCTTATGATGATTTTATCATATTGTTGCTCTATGTTGATGACATGTTAATTGTTGGAAGAAATTCTTCTAGAATTAGCACATTGAAGAAGCAGTTGAGTGAGTACTTTGCTTTGAAGGATTTAGGACCAACAAAGAAGATTCTTAGCATTCGAAATAGAAATGAGTAAAAGTTGTTCTTGTCACAGGAACAGTATATCAAGAAGGTTCTTGAGAGATTTTTTATGAGCAATGCTAAAGTGGTTAGTACTCCTTTTGCTACCCACTTTAAGCTAAGTGCTCAACATAGCCCTTTCAGTGATAAGGAGAAGGAAGATATGACTAAGGTGCCATATGCCTCAGCAGTAGGGAGTTTGATGTATGCTATGGTTTGCACCAAACCAGACATAGCCCATGCAGTTGGCGTTGTTAGCAGATTTCTTTCTAATCCAGGAAAGGAGCATTGGAATGCTGTTAAATGGATAATGAGATATCTCTGTGACATTTTCAGTTTGAGTCTAAGATTTGTTAATGGTGAGCCAGTGCTTGGTGAGCCAGTGCTTGTACAAGGAGTAGGAAAGTGAGAAGCATGTCTATTGAGAAGATCCCATTTGTGACTTGACTCTTGAGAGGGACTCCACTTACAAGTAAAAGAGTCATAAAAGTGGATCCAACTAAGGCCATGGTGTTGAAGGTTGAGAAAAGTTGGCACTATTCTGGTTGAGAATTTGAAAGCACTGGCATTGGCTTCCCCAGACATAAATTGAGCTATACTCATTTGTTTCTGTCTGCGTGTACCTTTTATTTCAACAGTGATCTCATAAAGCCTTTAAGGCTAACAATTGAATGGGCAAACAAAGTCTTAAAAAACAGCAGTACATGAAAATTAGATCAAGAAAATTAAAAAACCATTCAACCAATGACAAGATATATCACTGTGAAATTTTGTATCTACTCAGTTCAAATTGAGCAGCATGTGTGATATTCCAAGGATCTCACTCAATCACTATATGTGATATTCCAATGAACCACTTGAACCAATCAACATCAATAACATAACACGTCTTTTGCCATATATATATATATATATATATATATATATATGTACACAGTTCATTGTGCTAATTCATAGACTTTGTAAAGCAGAAGTATCTAGAGGGAACATGTCATATATCAATACAGTAATATAGTGTAAATGCAAAAATAATGCCCATGAAGTATAGCACTAAAACTGATATATATGAAATTTAGGTACAAGACATGGAGATAAAGGATAGAGGATTCCAAGCTTGCAGAAGTCAACTCTGATTCTCTTGATCACCTGGAACACACACCAAAACTGCATAAATACCACTGAAAACAAACCAGAATCACAAATTTCACAAAGCAACAAGTAAAGAAAACCAGATTGAAATATAAAACAGATTTTAAACAGGTATCATAGAATAATCGGTAAAGTCTCCTCAAAGTTCTAAATACTGAAAACCAAACCAGTTTCTGACATGATCAACAAACGATCTTGTAAAAGGATAGGCATTTACAAAATTATTTTATCCAAAATATTTCTTGGCTGTCTGTAGATCCTAATTAGTAATGAGGGAAAAACCTTCTGATTTGTTTCCTTCCCATAATGTTTATAAATTATAATAAAAATGTAATTTGTAAAAAGATAGACATCTATAGTTTTTTTTAATCTTAAATCTTAAAGATAGGCATACAATATGCAAAAAAGGAAAGAATGGTCACTAACCTTTTATACAAAGATTTTACATCTTCCCCTAAAAGTGGACTTTCAAGAAATAGATCACCACACTCTTTCACCTCAACTGCCTTAACTTCAAAAGTTGATCACCGCAGTACTCATTCCATTCAAACCACATTTTTGAAATTAATTCCTTCTTGAAACAAGTATTGTGATCTTCCTCTTCCGGAGAATCAGCAGATACCAAACGATACACAAACACCTTCTTCATCTGGCCAGGTCCGAATGCACGACCTATAGTTTGACGTGTAACTGATGGATTGAGATGAACGTCCAAAATAATTATCCGAGAAGTCTCAACCAATGATATACCCTCTCCGCATGCCTTGATTGAGCCAAAGAAGACTCTAGCATCAGGAAAATTGTTAAATTTTTCCATGGACCATTCTCGTTGCTCAGAGCTTGATTCTCCTGAGATTACAAAAATTTCTCTTCCAAGACTCCAGCCTTTCCATTTCATAGTCAACCTTTCTAAATATTTCAAAGGTAACAGATACTGACTGAAAACTAGAAGCTTATTCCCTGCTGATTCACACAGATTTAGCATGTTGTAATAGAATTTTGACTTCACACTATCTCTCATGTCTAGTTTCGCTATCAAATCATCCATTATATCATCAAATATAGAATTTTCACCACAATTTTCTGCTAGTGGTTTCAGTTTAGGATGAAGATAGACAGCGCTGCCTACAGAATTTATCTTGAACTTTCTTCTAGATAGCTTTTTTAACTTCTGAATTTCAGGCTTCTGTCTAGGGCTAAGAGTGAGCACCACAGTAAAATCAACAAGACCAGGAAGCTCATCAAGAAAATCTCCTTTATAATAGTGAAGTACATTACTCGTCATCTCCAACAAATCTTGTATAACAACTATTTTCCTTTTAAAATCCGTGTCCTTCTGCAAAGTGTTTTCTACTAAATTTTGGTATGTGAACTCTACTATGAATGCGCCTCACAATCGGCCTTGATGTTTCCATCTTCAAAAATTTTGGTCTAACAAGATTTAAAATGTTGAATACCTCCCTGACATGATTTTGATAAAGGGTTCCTGACAGTGCAACTTTTCTAGGCGTTTGAACTTTGGCAAGTGATTGTGCCATATCTGTATTTTCATTCCTAGGATTGTGTCCCTCATCTAAGATAACAATAGAAGGAACCTTGAGTAAAATCTCCTGGCAAAAAGGATACTCTTCTGCTCCATCCATTGCTTCAACACTTCTAGTTGTTGACTTCTACTGTCTGCCTTCACTGTGTAAAGGTCATATAAAGGTATGCCTCCACTTGCCATGTCTGAAACTCCTTTTTCCATGTTGACAATATTCCCTTAGGAAGCACCACTTAAGGTCTTGCATTAGGATACTGTTGGAAAATCGAGATGGATAAATATCGAGAAGATTTATACCTAAGTAACCATATAAGTGAATTAGACACCACACTTTAATATAAAACTTTAAAGCTCAAGTTTATGAGTCTTCTTTTCACTTATATGGTGTTCAACTTATCTATTTTTATTATATGTGAGACTTTGACTCACACTTATACTCTAATAGATACTTGCCTAGAAAACTTTGCATGAAACTGATTATCATGAATTACAGACGGTGAGACAAAATTAATTTCTATCAAAGTTCTCTTAATGAAATTTTTTTTGATAGAGACAGAAAGCAAATTAAATTGGCGGTGTTGCCATGCAGCTTTACGTATACATAGGCGGTGGTTGATTTAATTTAATTTTACGCGGACAACAAAATTAAATGATGTACAAAAAAAAAACAATAAATGAATGAAGAGAATATATATATATATATATATATATATATATATATATATATATATAAATCTGAATCAAATCAAAGATTAAAAGAATTGGAAGACCAGTTTCACAAGATGAGTTATCTAAGAAAATGATTCATGCTCTTTATGAAGTTTCATTGAGAGGGAAGTGTATGAGTCCTACACAATAAGCTTTCATCAACATCCTTCACTGACACTCCCGTACACATATCAGCTTTACTTGGCTACCTTGATTTCGTTGACTTATCAAATATGTACGGGCAAAGGCTTTCTTTTCCTATTTTATTAAATAAAAAATAAATAAAACTAGATTATGATCCGTCTAATTTATTCTGTTTGTGATTGAGTAAAATTTCTTAAAATTACTCATTTGATGAATCTCATATTTAATCTTGAGATAAAATTATTAAATAATAAATACGTTCCACCAAAATAGAGACAATGTTATTTAAGCCAAGTGTATTTATAACTTAAATATTAGACATTATATTAAACTGAAATAATTTTAAGTGAATTGATCAACATGTTTGGTGATTCTATTTTATGTCTTTTATTCATATAAAAATATATCATTTCAAAAAATAAAAAAATGCTCACAGTACCTTTTTTTTCCTTCCTATTATTACTATTTATTTTTACTAGTATAGAAAGATAAGTGGCATTTCCAGTTTCTTTTCCCCCCAAATATTTAATTATTGTTTATGTTTATTTTCCCCGATTTTTCCATTTAATTTAAATTTCTCTCTCTCTGTATTTGTCTCATTCGAATCGAACCTTCACGAATTCACCGTTGCGAAGTTCGCCGGAGAATCGGGTACGACCCCCGCTCTACGATGAACGCTCCATAGGACACCATGGCGGAGCAAACCAGCGCCGCCGTCAAGGACGGCGAACCAGAACCGCGACAAAACGAACACCACCACCACCAACGGTTCTTTATTTACAATTCAAGCTAATATTTAGATAAAGAAAACACTCAGAGTCTTCAAGTCTCCTCACTCAGTCTCATATAACTCAAGGGCTCCGTCTTTAAATCCATCGTACTGGGTCAAGTCAATTGCTTCCTCTTCTGCAAGGAATCCTGTAATAGGCCGTCATCTCCTTGTTGGGCAGGTTCTGAGCATTGTGCTTGTCAATATTGTTCAGGGTGGATTTGAAGATCTAGGAGCAGGTACACCAAAGAATAATACTAGGACAAGAGTACGATATTTAATCACAAACTACACTTTTTTGACACTTGTAGCGAAACAACTCTAGGTATTTGTTACGGGATAACTTGGTCTGATCGTAATTTCACACAAACCATACTTTGCTGCATTACGTAACATTCTTGCATAACCTTTCTCTGCCCATCCGGTACCTCATGAGTTCTTGACAATCCAACAATAGTTCATTCCATCTTCTGTTGTTCCGTATCCAACAATGGTAATATCATGGTTTAATTTTGGCCCACATATTTCGACGAATATACCATGGTAAAATTGAGTCAAATTCATCAAATTAAGTCTGTAAACAAGATGCAATGTGAATTGATTTGAAAACTTATTGTTTTATACAACCAGAAGTCACGCCCAACTGCAATGGAGACAGTCACAGGTTGATTTGCTACCACCTTTTCAAGGCCAAGTCGTTCAAGGGAGGAACACGTTCGTAGTCGTCAATTCAAACAACTTTAACAATTTTCTAAAGATGCATATTCAAGTTAAAACTATACCAGCAATTACTAATTTATCAAATAATTCAAATAATCAAGTTAAAACCAACCTTTGGATCAGATGGACCTTGACAAGCTCGATATGGATAATGCTCTTCAGTGTTGATGCCACCATTTTTGCCATTTTTTACGAGATGTACTCATAAGCATTCAATTTTGCATCGTTCATTTTTATTTTTGTTGACATAACCCTTGCATCCTTTGCTTTTGCTGACACAATCGACTAGCTGTTGCTTTGATAGTTCAACAAGATTGTCGCAGTTGTTGCGAATGCCCAACATCACTATGTAATAATAATAACAACAATATTATTATTAACTTATTAAATGATTATCTTAAAATATTTAAAAAATATTAAATAAATGAATGAATAAATTCAGTATAATACTACTACTTATCCCATTATTCAGAGGTTCTACACTATGCGCAGGTAAGGAGAAGGAAAATTGTACGCAACCTTATCCTTATATATGCAAAAAGACTGTTTTCGAATTCGAATCCATGACCAATAAGTCACTAATAAATTTTAGTATCTTAAAGAATAAAAAGTTTGATGTGGATACAGAGAGTTAAACAAAACATTTGTATATTAAAGTACAAAAGTTTATGTTGATCTGGATACAGAAAGGTAAAATACAAACAGGGTACACCACCTTTTCTTTGATCTCTTACTCTAGTAACGGCTCCTTCTTTTCTCCAATCAACAACTTTTGGCAAGTATTCGCCGGGGTGCGGAGCATCTTGTTGGCCCACATGTTTTCCTCCTTAATTAATCACATGGGCAGCTGCACAAATGTTAGGCACCTACATAGCAGCAAAGTTTGAAGGACATATAGGTTGGTGGGAGCCGTAAGTTTTGAAGAAGTTGCAAAGTTTAATATTTTATATTAAACTTTGTCAACAAACACCAACGCCCTTTGCACTATAAATAAGTGCATGA
>PYAF01005652.1:92113-126599 GCA_007407185.1 Glycine tomentella
GATCTGGACTAGTGTCCCGTGGTTTTTTTTATTTCTCCACATTGGGGAAAGTTTTCCACGTAAAAATTCCTGTGTGTTTTTCTCTCCACTCTTATAATTTTTCGCTTCCGCAAAAGCATACTGAAAAGTACTATTCACGTGTACGTACGGTACTGTTCACATACGGTACTATTTGAGGGAAAGCTAATTTTTCCCAACACATCTCGGTTGCTGATTTTGCCCATCATGTTATGATGGTTGCTGGTCTAGTTTGTCATTATGGTAGGCTCAATGTAGAAAATCAGAAAGGAACTTACATCAGAATCTATATAAGGCTTAAAAAAAAAAAAACCAAAACATATAAGGCTTAAAAGACAAACCTGAATTATAAAAAAGATTCATTTTAAGTTATATTGAGGACTTCACATGTTTTCTAGCACATAATCGTCATCATTATGAGAACAAAACCAAACCTCTACTATATCAACTATTTCCTTTCTCTCTTCTCTTTCTCTTTCTCTTTCTAACATAAATTGTAAAATTTGTTCAGAAAAAGTTATGCATTATCCTTAATATTATATATACTACTAAAAGCAAACACTAACATCATGCTAACTGACTAATCAACTCAACTGGGAACCTGTAGTCTAAATGATCACGTACAACGCGCTCGAGTGTTTAAGCCGTTGTCTTGCATAAACATCTCCTATGTTAAGTATAAATATTTTAAAAATTACTTTAAGAAATATAGCATTCTCAAGAATCATATTTAAAAGAAAAAAAAAATTCTTACTAAAACATTTTCACAGGACGGAGTGGGAATCTAAGATTCTCGTGATAGGAGAAATTAGGTTTTAAACATCTAGAATAGATGTCTCCTCCCTCAGTTACGAGAATGGGATGTACCAATAATACCATTGTTGTTGAGGTTGTTTAGTTATAGGGTGTTGTGGGGATTTGGAGAGATGGGAGGTTAGGGATAAAGTGGGAAACAGAGGGAAAAAGAGCAAAAAGGAAAAGAAATAAAAAGAATAAGTGTCAGCCTTTGGTCAATAAATAAGTATGTCCAATGGATACAATTTGTTTTTCATGGGAGACCTAGTGCACTTTCCCACGCTAGCACTCACTACTCTAATTTTCAAAAAATCTGAGCTTATTACACAAAAAATGTTAGAAAGTGTAAAGAAAAATCGTTAGTAGTCCCCCAAAATAAGATATTCAATGGAGGAACTATTTTGCTGGAAGCCTGAAACTAGTACTTTGATTTTTTTATGGAATTACATTATATTTTTACAAAGTTTTATTCTTTGAATCAATTATAAAACTAATTCTTATTGGACTTATTCATATTTATAACTCCTCATCGTTCCTTATTAGTGTATTATTTGGAGTTCAAATTCAGGTTCTTTTTCTCACAAATTTTTGCTAACCTTTTTAGTACAAAGATAATAAAAAATATTCTGATTTAATGGTATAAAAAAAATCGCAACGCTCTTATTAATTTTGTTTTGCTGTAGCTCTCATTATGATTTATTTTTACTTTGACTAAAAAGCTAAATATATGATCCAAAATGTGAAAAATAAAGGAATCTGGAATTTTAGAGAATATTCTCATGGAGGATGTTTCCTCCGTGTTGCTGCCAGTCAATTTCTTTTGTAAAAAATATTGAAGGGTCGGTGTTTGAAAACAAAGCCCAAAGTGTTATCCTAAAAATATAAAATGTTATATTTCACTTACTATTCTATTCGACTATTCTTTATGTTGCTGCTGCTACTACATCTTATATACCATCGAGTAATGTCATATTTTAAAAAATGTAACTTTTTTACCAACCTCATAATATTTTATATTTAATAAACAAAAAGTGTCACTTAAAATACTTTACTAATTAATTAATTCATTAAATTAGATTTCGGCCCAACTAACATAACCAGAAAACACCATGTGGCTCTCTCTTCACCAGACAGCACCACCTCGTATTACACACGCAAAGGATTTTATGGATCCCACCAAGATACAGAGACTTCGCAGCAATACCTTAATGGAAAGCCACGTGTCTAGTAACGATCGACGTGCCTCACCAAGGCGAGGATTTAGTAACGTATAGGGCCCAGTCGGTGGTGATAGTATCCACTGTTGGGGGCGGTGGCAGTTAATTAACCTGAAAACGGATATTCTACACTCTTTCTTTTTTGTCGTTTATGTACCAAAGAAGTTTAATTACTAAAGAGGTAGCTTTTCAACATAGAGAGAGGTTGATTAGTATGAAGAAGGATCATAAAATGTTGTTAGTTATCTGTATGTATCACCTATCATGTCATCTCATATTTAACTTTTCCCGTATTTTTGGAAGTCGGTTTCGAAATTACTTGTGTTTTTTTGTTAAAACTCTCAGAATTAACATAAACCTTAAAAAGTCATGTAAAGTGTAAACTATTCAAATCTCTTATTATTATGCTTAATAGGATAATCATACATAAACTATAGTATATATGTTTCTTAATTAGAAAGCATTACCAAATCGTAAATGCTTTAAAAGAATACTTTGCATAATAACAAATATGTTAACTAGAGCTTGTTAATTTGTTCTGCCAAAAAACCTATATGGTCAATGTTGAGAGGTTTTATTATGGACTCTGTCTCTCTTTAGGAAACAAAACTTAATTGCAAATTTCTCGATTCTGCGTATGTCTACTTCAATGATATTTATTCTATTTCTTCTAAGAGTAGTAAGGGGATCATGATCTTCCAAAAAAGAAAAGAAAAAAGAAGAGGACCATGATCTTCAAAAAAAAGAAAAGAAAAAAGAAGGGGATCATAACCGATCGAACTTCAAGAATTGCAGTGAGAAAAAGAATCTAATGCAATTATTGATACTACAAATGAATAAATATATAGTAAGAAAATGCGTTATAACTTATATAACTCAATACCATTGTCTATTTTAAAACTAACTCTTTTGACTACGAAGAAAGAAGCTGTTTTGATTCCTATCTTAAAAAGAATGATACATCAGTCAATCACTATGATTCATATGTTTTCTTTAAAAAAGAAGAAGGAAGATTCTGATTCATGTTCCCAAACGTTAATTAATTTGATTCAGGTCTTTTTATTTTAATTATTTCCATTTAAGATATAATAAAAATGACTGCAAAAATATTATTTTGAGATAAGAATGTGCTTTTGCCAATTGTTTGCTATGTTTATATTTACGTGAAGATTTTATTGCTCAATTAACAAAAATGCTACGATTTTTCTTAGTTATATATAGCTATATTGTCTATCGTTATCAAGATTTTATTACAAGCTTACGACTAGTATAACCTAACAGTTCACATTGAGGCAACACTAGAATGCTCTAATGTTAAAAGCCTACAAAAAAGATAATATAAATTAATTAATCGTTTCTTTAATTAATTAGCCAGTAAAGACCATCTATAACCGCGTGATCAATGGAATAAATTTATTAATTAATCAACAAAACATTATCCATTATCCTTCACCGTGAGATTCCAAAACCATCTCCTCAACCGTTGGATTCCTTGAGACTGCAATGGCGACAATACCCTTCGAAGCTCTATATAAGCAACCACGCCATTTCCCCTACCATCACAACAAACCAAGATCAAGATATCTCCCTTACAAGTTTGTTTTCAAAAGTGTCTTTTGTCTCCCAAACCCTTCACTTCACTCCCTTCTTCCTCTCTCTTTCTTTTTTGAAACCCTTTTTTTCACTTCCCAAACCAAGCAAGCAAACACTACTCATTCACTGAGACCATGGCTCCTAATATCACCACTGTCAAAGCCACCGCCACCGACGCTCCAGCCAAGGCCGCCGGCGGTCGTGGCCGTGCCTACGTAACCTTCCTCGCCGGAAACGGTGACTATGTGAAAGGTGTCGTTGGCTTGGCCAAAGGTCTGAGGAAGGTGAAAAGCATGTACCCTCTGGTGGTTGCAGTGTTACCCGATGTTCCAGAACATCACCGAAACATTCTAACCTCCCAAGGTTGCATTGTTAGAGAAATTGAACCCGTGTACCCTCCAGAGAATCAGACCCAGTTCGCCATGGCATATTACGTCATCAACTATTCCAAGCTACGTATTTGGGAGGTACGTAAATAAATCTCTTTTTTATAATCTATGCTAATTAATATGTAATTATTTTCGTGCTTTTTTTATTAAAAAAAAAAAAAAAACAAGTTGTTTTGTTTTTTGGACCTTTTTGAGAGTTTAGTTAACGTGTGTTTTCTTTGTTGTTATTGCAAAATGTATATATCAGTTTGTAGAGTACAGCAAGATGATATACCTAGACGGTGATATACAAGTGTTTGACAACATTGATCACTTGTTTGACTTGCCTGATAACTACTTTTATGCGGTGATGGACTGTTTCTGTGAGGCCACTTGGGGCCACACTCCTCAGTATAAAATCGGATACTGCCAGCAGTGCCCTCATAAGGTTCAGTGGCCCACTCACTTTGGGCCCAAGCCTCCTCTCTATTTCAATGCTGGCATGTTTGTTTATGAGCCCAATCTGGATACCTACCGTGACCTCCTTCAAACTGTCCAAGTCACTAAGCCCACTTCCTTTGCTGAACAGGTACTTAATTAATCTTATACCATAGTATTAGTAATATATTATATGAGTTTAATACTTTTTATACACCGAAAATTCACCTTGAATTGCTCAAAATATGCAGAGAATCTGACTTTTAGATGTAAAACAGTTTTATATTTTCATTCAATCTAATTACTTTCAGATAATTATTTTAAAAAATCAATAAACTAAACATGGTATTTTTTGTGTAATTTTTTTTTTACACTTTCGGTGCAGAAGTTCTTTCTCATATTATAAAGTGTAAAGAGTATTTTTTGTGCTGGATTATTGTGTTGCAGGATTTTTTGAACATGTACTTCAAGGACAAATATAGGCCAATTCCTAATGTCTATAATCTTGTGTTGGCCATGCTGTGGCGTCACCCTGAGAACGTTGAGCTTGAAAAAGTTAAAGTGGTTCACTACTGTGCTGCTGTGAGTGTTCAATTTTAATTGAAATGAAACTGGAATTTAAATTTTGGTGTACAATATAAGATAGAAATTTTAATTTGGTTGAATTGGTGTGTCAGGGATCTAAGCCTTGGAGGTACACAGGGAAGGAGGAGAATATGGAGAGAGAAGATATCAAGATGTTGGTGAAGAAGTGGTGGGATATATATGAGGATGAGACTCTGGACTACAACAATCCTATCAATGTGGATAGGTTCACTGCGGCACTTTTGGAGGTTGGTGAAGTCAAGTTCGTCCGTGCCCCATCTGCTGCTTAGAGTGTCTTTGCAAATCAAGTGTGATCCAAGTACATAGGATAAGATATAGAGTCATACATCACTAAGTTATGTGTGTTTGTAAATTGTTAAGAGGACCTTTTTTATGTGTCCCCTTTGTATAATTTTTAGTTATTTTTAATTCTGCCATTGTAAAGCAGTGAATACCATGTCCTTAATTTTATTATTGGATATGAATTTTATTTTGTACGTTCTCTTTCTCCATTGCTGATTCTATTCCCTTTTACTTCCATGATAAGTCACAAGGGCACTGTAACGGTGTCGGTGACCGGTGTTGTTACACCAATTCATAGTACCAACTACCAAGTAACCTTACAAATGAAAATGAATGGAAATTGTAATTTAAAAATCAAAGCTTTCAATGTGGCTCCTCCTCCTCCTGACATTAGTTGTGTGAAATTTCGCCTGTACAATCGCATGACCTGCAGGGCACGTAAATACATATCTGTTTAGCATGAAAGGTGATCACATAAAACCAATTATGATTAAGAAACTTATTTTGATATGTATTTGTTTTGATTTGGAACCAGTGACTTTTCGACATTCACAAGAAATGTGTAAATAGCATAATATAAATATATCACTTGGGGAGCTTTTGGACTTATTAAAGGTGCATGCTCTGGTGTCTGGTGCCTTCATTCGAAACTGTTTTGGGACCTTTGAACAGACAAATGAGTTGTCTTCATGTGGACTCATCATTTCCATGTCAACAATGAGCTGACCATTTTAAACTTCTAGAATTTAAAATTTACTAAATTTTCGAGATTTTGTTAAACAATACTTTTAGGATCTTTTAGGATCTAATCTATCTAGGACTTGATTAATAAATTAAAACACTTTAATAATAATATTTATTTGAATATTGTAAAAAGTGAAATTGTTTTTACTATTTAGTTCTGCCTCTCCTCGGAGAGTCCTAGGCAGTCCAAAGAGAAGCATCATAGTGAAAGAGCATGAACATGTGACGATGAAAGTCTCGTTGACAATCAAAAGGTTATTTGCCTGGTCTTGTTTGTGAATCATTCTTAAATCTAAACCAACATTAAACTTGTGTAAAATGTCTCATTTGGAATTTATAGAACAGAACAGAGTAAAAGTGTACTAGTTCGAGATGTCTAATTTTGATTTTGACCGAGTTCTGAGATGCTTTTAGATGGTTTTTCTTTTTGATATAACAAAGTATAGTGGTGGAGGGTTGGTAACTACAAAGGCAATTTAATGCTTAAATTAGTGAGAATTTTGGCAGAGTTACTATAAATTTCATAAATGTGTACCTGATGCTTGGTGATAATAAACCTATTTTTATAAGGACATTCTAAAGGGAAGATTTTTATTTGTCTGGGATTATTATTTTCTTTATAGAGAATATACTACTATTAGTTAACTCATAATTTTTTTTATAACATAGTTTACTCCTAATCTACTATGTGTGTATATATATACAAGGAAGGTTTGATTCTATAAGATGATATACATCACTATCTCATATTCATTCCTTCCAAAAATATTAAATTGTATTATTCAAAATTCAAATCAATATTATTTAAATAAATTCTATTTTACTATTCAGTCTATTAGAGATATATTCAATTATTATTTTATTAAATTCAAACAATTCTATTTTTACAATTTTTATTCTTAATCAATTATTGCATTCTCTTTTAGCTTTTCATTAACAATTCTAATTTTTTTTAATAATATAATATGAAAAAATGATCGCTCAGTTTATTTCATTTATTTTTACTATTTTTTAGTTAACAATATATCCTTTCTAGACAATATATATTAAGCTATATCAATTTTGAAGAACAAGGGTAAACTCATGTTTTTCATCATATAATTAAAAATTATAAGAATGAAATATAAAAAGAAAATATTAAACTCGTGAATCATATATAAACATTAATCGATAAAAATATGCTCAAATGATAAAGAACATTTAAAGTTTCCATAATAACATTCACCCATTTGAAATAATTTTTTGGTTCAAATCAATTTTTTCCTTATTTATTCAATTAAAGAAGCTTTTATATTTAATTTTTTTATTAATGTTCAAATTTCTTCCACTAACAATATATAAATTTATTAATATAAAAATATAAAATAAAATTCATAGGGATACATTTTTTTATGAAATACGATGTTTTATAAAAACACAAACTTGATGCATGTATATGATGCATGTATACGAAAATATAGTATACATCATACAAATTTTTGGTGTGAACTTTATAACATTTAACATTTAATTGTATATTAATATCGTTAACTATGTGAGTGTATATGTATACTAATATATATTTTTATTCATGTATTTCTTATTAATTTAAATATAATAGATAAATATATTAAAAAGTTATAATATATAAAAATTTACAAATTATAAAATTAATATATATGCAGGACATGAGACTAAAAGGATTTGTTTGTTTTGTTAAAATTATGGTACTAGATAGGGCAAGAGGATTAAAACTAGACAAAAACGCAAGTAAAATTATATAAAATTTACTAAAATACCTAATATTAATTATTTTAATATAATTGATATCAAATTTATTGAATTTATCAAAATAAAAAGAGAGAGATATTAGTAAAAAAATGGCATTTCCTTTTTAAAATGATTGTGTTAGTTAGTTATTATTATTGTTTACAAAGAGATACGAATAAGGATATATGTGTCTTTTAATATTTTGTAAATGGGACAAAAAATTATCCATGATTTTTTGAATAACAAAAATTATAAATTTATTCTATTCTCATTTGCTTAGTTTGTATTGTCCACTACTCTTTTTAAAATTAAATGTAAAATACAAAAATTTATTTAACATAATTTTTAGCTAATCAAACACATCCTAAACTAGTTGAGGGATAGTTTGTTGTGAAGATATATTGAACTTGTCTTACAACTGGGACGATAACCGTCATAAATATATTTAGAATGGCACATATTTTGGGTTAAGGTGGACTAGCTCTTGTAGATTGGGCTTCTACTTTTTGGAACTATGCGCTGTGCGTGATTTTGGAAAAAGTTTCACGAATTAAGTATGGCATGTTATTTTGTTAATTGAAAGTCTTCTTCCAAAAATTAGTTAATATAACAGCAGAAATATTAGTAATACAGTACACAAACTAAATATTGAAATTAAGTAACCTCATAACATTCTATAGATTTCTTTTCCAAATATTACAAAATTAAATTTTGGAAATAAAATTTCGAAAGTTTATAAATTTATAATTATATGTTCCAAAAAAGAAAAAGAAAAGAAATATACAATGTCATTCAATTACCTCCCTCCATGTATGATAAGTTTGTGGACTCTTTTACAATAATTATTTTAAAAATTATACAGTTGTGATTGAATTATAATATAAAACTATTTTACACTAGTCTTTAAATTATCTAAAAAAGTATTTTCATGAAAAAATACAAAAAAATATGAAGAGAATTATGTAACCTATTTGAATGAAAATGAGGTTAAAAACTTAACAATAGATTATTGGAGTAATTCCCATTTTGTACTTTAAGATGATTAGTAGTATAATCTTTAAATTGCAACTAATTAGCTATGATGAAGTTATGTAACTCTATTTTGACTTGAGTAAGTTAAGAGGGAAAAAAAACAAGGCAACACCATGAATAATTTACCTTTAGTGGTTTTTATTAACTACCTAATACAATTGACCACAATTCTTTGGCAACTTGTTTTCTCTTTGTGGGCATAGATATGGCTGTAAGAGTGGCTTAATGAACACTGAATTGGCATGTTGTTTTATACAAAAATACCACTTTCTGTATAACCATGAGAAATAATATTTGACTTTTATTCATTTCCTAAGATATCCTTCTTTTTCCATTGGGTTCATTTATGAATGTGGTTGTCCATGAGATTTCTCTTAACTTATGTAGTTTATGTTAATAAAATATAAGGAAACTAACTCATTGAGGTGAATGCATTAAATATGTTACCAGCATCTATCCATAAATTTGATATTAGATGCCAGACGGCATAAAGACTGAGCTTTGCAGTTTCAGATTTGACCAAAAATAAAACCATTATGTACTCTTGATGTTCATGTTCTCTGTTTATGTGTGGCTATTTCTGGAAAGGTTTTTGTGGGAACGCATATATAGTTGTCTCTGGAAATATTGTTGCTTAATTTCTGTCTTGCTGTTCAACTGGGTAGGTACTAGATATCGATCTTTCCTGGAGATTGGATAAAGTATCTGATGGACAAAGAAGAAGAGTGCAAATTTGTATGGGTCTCCTCAAACCATTCAAGGTATGATAATCTTTTGTTTGATCTGTTAAAAAAGTCATTTTAGCCTCATTGCGCGTATGTACAAGCTTGTTCCTTGTTTATATAGGTTCTTCTTCTCGATGAGATAACACACCTTGATGTTCTAGCAAGAGCTGACATTCTGAGATTTCTAAGAAAGGAATGTGACGAGAGGGGTGCTACTATTATCTATGCAACACATATCTTTGATGGTCTTGAGGATTGGCCGACAAATATTGTACGTGTATGCTCCATTCTGAACACTTTTTATGTCAATGTTTTAGCATAGTCCTTCATCATTCTTCATGTTCTTTTTATCAGGTTTATGTAGCCGATGGGAAGCTGCAACTAGCAATGCCTATGGACAAAGTCAAAGAAATTAGCAAATTGTCACTAATGGTTAGTGCCTATGATGCACGGACACTACATGCGACACGACACGACACTCTAACACGTAAATTCTAAAAAATACCGACACGTTAGGACACATTTTGATATTAAATAATATTTTTAATATACATAAAGCAAAAATAATAAAACTTCCATAAAGTATTACTAACAAGTTCAATTAATTTTATCTCCATCTCGAAGAATCATAGCTTCTCTGGCTCATGAAGTGAAAGACTGGCAACTTGAAGATCTCCAACATCGTCAAGTGAATCAAATGTTTAATTTTTTTAATTTTTTATCCATAAAGGGTTATGAAGTTTTAATTTTTTATCAAATGTTTTTTAAAAAAAATAATTTTTTTAAAAAAATATAATTTAAAAAAAAAAACGTGTCGAAACATGTCGAAAAAGTTGACTGCCTATCCGACTCAGTCAAACTCACATGTCCTCCTAGTCAATGTGTCTTAAAAAGTTGACTGCGTGTCGAACACCGACACGCATTTTAGACGAAAAAAAGAGTGTTCGTGCTTCATAGGTTAGTGTTATACATTATTTTGAGACTTAAAAACACATTTGATCAATTATTTATATGCCACTCACTGTATCATATGGTATTATAAGCCTTAGTCAAAGAAATTAACAAATTAGTCTATGGTTGCATAGTTGGTTCCAAATCCAAGTAATGGAAGAGGGTTGTGTTAGGTTCCTGACAACTATCATAAAACGAGTCAAGACCCCAAGCATACTCATGCCGAATTGTGTGAGAATGTACCAAGAAATAATGCATTGTATGCCTCGAGTATAATTTTAAATGAGTTAGTGTCATTTTTCTTGGCACTGTGATAATTTCCAAAACACCTTTTTTTGCTCTAGTTCATTTAACATTACATTCAAACTATACAACGTATTACTGAGTAACAACCTAGTATTAGCACACAGTCCTAATCAATATTTAGGATTTGGACAAGTATTTTTTGGTTCTAAGTTCTAACACAATCCTTCTCAGTCCTCATTTATCCGGGTTTGGGACCAACTATGAGACTTTAGGCAGAGTTAAGCAGTGAATTTTCAATTAAAAAAAATTGTGCCTAATTAGTTTTGAATATGCAGAGAACAGTAGAAAGTTGGCTGCGGAAAGAAAGAGATGAAGATAGAAAGAAAAGGAAAGAGAGAAAAGCAGCTGGTCTTCCTGAATTTGGAAACCAAGTTGCAGGAAGCCATGTAATAGGGAATCCAGCGCGTGCTGCAGTTCGAGTAATTAATAATGGTTGGGTTCCAGGATGATTAAATTCCACTGTTGCTGGCGAGGAAAACTTTCTCCCGAGCTCAAACCGAGTATTGAGGCAGTAGATAAATTTTAAATGCTCTGTGCGTTTTTTCTGTGTATTTTATGAACTTCAAAACAAAATTTGTTCTCCAATGCTTTCAGGCATATGTAATTCGTTGTGATATAGAGATGATCATAACAGGTTAAACACATAAAATGAGAGTTAATGTAAGTATCTCTACCCTTGAAAGTATCGTGTCACATGTGGCCTTAGTATTGCAAATTTGTGACCAATATATGAGAATAAACCAATAACAATCTTCAGTTCTCTTAAAATTACTCTGGTTGTTTATTATTATTATTTATTTAGATTGTCTTTGACTTTAAATCCAAATATCCGAGAATTTCACTAACATAAAAAAGAGGCTTTTAGAAACAAAGGTCGCCTGCCTACGGATTCATAGATTCATAGTCTGGCGGCAGTTCCCTAGAAACAAATGGACTATTTTTTCACATTCAAGATGGATAATTAGATTCTTCTGCATTTCATCTCTCAATTCTCCACATAAAATCACAATGAGATCTCCAACTTTATATTTTATAAAAGTTATCTCATATAATTTCTCTAAAAAGATAAAAAATACATCTACAAATTACTTTATGAAAAACTCATTTTAGGTTATGTAGAAATTATTTTTTTTTTCTTCTTCTTATTTTATATAACCAAAATAACCTTTGTAGGAAATTGGTCCAAAATTGTGTTAATGTTTAAACAAACTAAACTTCTAAACGAGTGCTTCCGGTCTCCGGAGTCGTGGAGCATTAATTAAGCTTTGCCAAGAAAATATACGTATATTTGGCTTCACAGAATATTTACACAAAAGTGTCTGAAAATAAAAAGTTTATACCAAAACTCATGCAGGCTGCTCATCGACCAAAACTGGTGGCTTATGGTGATAAAACAAAAAGAAAAGAGACCTAGATAGTTCTTGTTACTGGAATAAAAGGTATTAACTATTAAGTGCATTAGTCTTCCTCCGCTATGATGACTTAATTACATGCATGAATCTGGACGTGGTTCATTTATTTAACTTGCATTTGAACAAATATATTGTTTGTCCCATACGTCTAATATGAATGTCATTGTCCCAAATATAATTTCACAATACTCGGGAAGTAGAAGTAACAATTTCCTTAAATTTCCGATTATAAACCGGTATGTTCAACTACGCGAAATAGTTAAGAGGATGGTTTGTTTGGTTACCTTGAAACTCTGATCTGATCTCCTTTGTTAGCGAAGCTGCAATCATCATAAATTCTGAAAACAAATTTAAGTACGCTTTTATATATATACATACACACATATATATAGAGAGAGAGAGAGAGAAACGTGGTTTATCGATATGTGTTTTATTATTTGGAGAAAAAAATTAAAGAAAAATAATACTTGAACATCCAAAATGCTAATTGATAACTAGTGGAAAAGAAAAAAGATATAAGTATAAATGATATAATTTGATAGGAAAGATAGAAATGATGAGTGTTAGGTAAATATTGAAAAAATTAGTTGTCTAGATATCACGAATTTATTTATTTTTTTCATAAATTAAAATTAATTTATATATAAATTATATTGAAAAAATTATTTTGGTGGGACCAAATTTGAGTTTATTTATTTTCCGATTCTTTGATATATTTTATGGAATTAAAAACCTGAATGAGAAATATTAGGGAAGTCGAAGGTGTTAGCAAATACTCACTCGTACTACGAGTACGAGTATTATGAATATAATTGAATAAGTTTTTTTAGAAACATTTTTATAAGAAAAAAATAAGATAAATTTTTTCATAAATAAAACTAAATTTTTCATTAGCTAATTTTTACAAGTTTATTAATATAACTTCTCTAAAAGATGAGATGAGATCTACAAATAAATTAATAGAAAACTCATTTTAACTTATAAAAAATCTCATTTTATTTTTTTACTTTTTTTTAAAAGTATTTCTAAAAAAACTTACATTCAATCACACACTATATATGACACACTCACACACTATATATGACACACTGCTATTAATGAACAGTGCATACGAAGAACGTACACTATACAATGAAGTGCTCCATGGGCCTCTGTTGACAACAAATTAACCAAATCATATACAATTCCAAGCATGAATATATATTGTCTTAATCCTTTGCTGGATCTAGGTTATCATGGCTGGAAAACTCCAATCCTTAGCCTTCGTTTTTATTATTCCCCGTTGATTCAAATTACAGACATAGGCTTTTGTGACATGAAAAATAAATAAACATTAACATGGAATTATGTAACGCGGTGATAGACTCGAGTAATTCAAACTTTTTTAAAATAGAAAAACGCAGTGCTACCAGAATCACTATTATAAAGTAGCTGGTTTCCAATAACACCCGGGAAGGGGAAATATTGGAATCCTATTGATTACAGAAAATCAAAGTACTGTACTCCATATTAAGTGAAATTTCTAAAGCATCCACCGGAACAACTGATTAATGGAAGCTTTAAATTGAAAGGTTTAGAGATTATTGACTGATGCAGGATTGAAAAACATGATCGAGTCATGTATAGTTTGTAATTCATTAATTATTTAAAAATTCTACAGGATCCAATACGATTGCTATGATATAGTATCAAACACCTAAATAAAGAAAAAGAAAAGACTCGAAAGAGTAAAAAAGAAAATATTATAATGCTATATAAGAGAAGCAACAACGCATCAACCTCATAATATAATCGTAAAGCCAAGCAAGAAGATAGCGGCATTCCACAAAATGTCCCTAAGCCTGATCCAGAAAAGTAAACAGAAATCAATCAGAGTTACACAGGTCAAGCGACGAACACAGGAGATGCAGAATTTTTAAGGCCTACCTTGTTAGCTATATTGTTGGAGAGCCAGTCCAGTCCTTCATATAGTCCTTCCCCAGAGGTGGCACACGTGCTCTGGATATACCTGCAATGAAAGGGAAAAAAAACTCAATACAAAAATTCAATTATCAAAGTACACATTAATTAGGTGGAAGCAGGCAGATATAACAGAAATGCTTTTGAATACCAGTGGCGTTGGCGAAGAGAATGAAGACCAAGCTTGTCTGTGATTTCTGCAGCATTCATAGCATTTGGAAGATCTTGTTTGTTGGCAAATACCAGGAGAACAGCATCTCTCAACTCATCCTTTAAATTAACCAAGAAGATAACTAAATTTTCTACCACAAAATATAATGCTTAAATGCAACAGTTTCACCATCATCGCTCATAAAGTCAACCAAGAAAGGCTACAGCCAGAAGATTATCAATAAAAAGTGTACAACTATAGCCAGACCTTTCTGGAGTTGACAGAGCATGAGAAGTATCAAAATTTCAAATCCAGTGTATGCAAGTGTATTTGTAACGACTCATCAAGCAAGACCTTTCGGTCAAAGTGATGCTGTCCACATATTTTAGATTCATCTTGCTCTTAGTGTCATCTATTTACCTCATTCAACATCCGGTGGAGCTCATCTCTAGCCTCAACAACACGGTCACGATCATTGCTATCCACAACAAAGATAAGCCCCTGAGTGTTTTGGAAGTAGTGTCTCCATAAAGGACGGATCTGAGAGTGCACAATACAGAAGACCATAAATGTTTAGTATGCAAGAATAAAAAAATGAAGGCAAGACAAATTTGGAAGTTAACCTAACAGGCCTTGCATGTATGTATTCTAACCCTAATAAAGGTGCAGAAGCCATAGGAACCATCCAAATTTTTTGCAAAGTAAACAGGAACTCAGTAAAAATTTTGCTACCTCATGAATTTCAAAAATGATGCTGATTAAAGCACATAACATGGTAAATACTAAATACTTTTGAAGAAATACAAATGGATGAATGAACAAAGGCATTCATGGAAATACACTAAAAAAAATACATGGATGACAAGACTACTCTGTACATGACTTTCCATAAGTAAATACAACTCATCAACCTTTACAAATACATATGTACATTGGAATTCTGAGTAGCATCCAAACTGTAAGCCACACCATATCATGCCTGCCATCACATTTTCACAGGAAAAACTTGGAAATCACTGGCTTAATATGTAGTTTATAACTTATGTAAGTATGTTGATGTTGTGTGTTCATGAGAGAACCTCTGATAGTGATAGGCACAAGACCATCAACAAGCATGTTGCCATCCAAACCAACAGATCTTAAGGATCAAATTCTATAGAAGGGGAATTTAGAATAACTTACAAAAGATTGCATATATCTACATTTAAACAAACATAAAGCAGCATATATTTTCATAGGCAGTGGCAGAGCTTCTTTCAGGTAGGGGGTGGCAACTGGCGCCCTAAAGTTTTGAGTCTTTCTTGTTTTGTCATAAACTTCCTTCACAGTCAACTGTCAAAGCTTGATGTTTTTCACAACAACTAGGACCTAAGCTAATTCAAAGGAAGAAGGACTACAGAGAAGACATCATTAAGCTCCTGCCCCCACCAAACTTTTGGGTGATGTTCTGCAATGTTCTGTCACTGTTTGTAGGAGTTCTTTGTTATAAAATGTAAGTCCCAACACTAATAACTTTCCCTAATATGGTTAAAAGAAAAACTCAAAAGGAGACAGGTGCCATATATGTATCCTATGTTGATGCACAAAAGTAAGTTTGAAATAGAACGGAGTAGTTAGTAGTTACTGCCACATGTTACATCACATCTGTTATCAACAAAGAAAAATAACCGGAGAAAAAATACTATAAATCATTGCGAAATTGAATAAAATATTCTTTCAAAGTTTTGACAGAACTTATTGCAAAAATACAAATATACAAGCCACAAACCTTATCTTGGCCACCCACATCCCATACAGTAAAGCTAATATTCTTATATTCCACAGTCTCCACATTAAATCCTGGATAACAACAAACATAAGCATCAATTGGCAATTCATTTTTCAACAACCATAAGACATGCAAGTGAAGCTGAATGGTGAGTAGAATCACATCATAAAGCACAAGAACTTCTAAAGCTATGGAGAATAAAAGAAGTTGAAACATAAGCAAAAAAGGAAGCATGTAGAAGACCAATTAAGGTAAATACCAATTGTGGGAATGGTTGTGACAATTTCACCCAGCTTGAGCTTGTACAAGATGGTAGTCTTACCAGCAGCATCAAGACCTACCATGAGAATACGCATCTCTTTCTTGGCAAAGAGCCGGCTAAAAAGCTTGGTGAAAGACAACCCCATCTCTTAGTTCCACTGGATGATGGAATTCATGAGAAGGCACATGTCAGCCAAATCACTTAGTTGCAATCAAGTCTCATATTTCAAGAATCAAATGTATAAGAGAAGCATTCTCATCTTATCCAGATGCAACGAACACAACCTAATTTTTGAAACTCGGACTGAATTAAAAAAACAAATACTACACGCAAGTGATATTCCAGTTTTTTTTTAAAAAAATTAAGGAGGCATTGTTAAGTGTTAATTTATTTCACCAACTACCTTTAAAATCCATCAAACAAAATACAATAAAATAATTCATTGCGAGCAAAAATCTAAACCGAACAGGAAATAAATAGAGAGGAAAAAGAACAGAGAGATCTGCTCGACACGACTACGAAAGAAAATTTTCAAAAATGATTTGACTTCTTCATTCAGCAGAACACACAATACACATCAACTGCTAATGTTTGGATCTCCGTTATTGGGGAAAACCTGCTCGATTCGCGATTTGAAAATGAGAAACGGATTTACTTGGAACAGATCTGGTAGCGTAACACGTAACAAGATGGAAAGTATTTGAATTCAGATTATGCACGGACGAAACAACGAACCAGAACTCGAATAAAAGATAATCAAATCTAGAGCAAGCAAACACGCGAAAATGAGTACATAGCGAAGGCAAGCACCTCTCAAAGTCCACAAAGAGAAGAAACTTATGCGGAGCGAGCGAGCGAGAGAACTTACAAGGAGAAGAAGCAGAGCCAGAAGAATGAGAATATGAGCAAACAAGAGGGTAAGATCCAAGAAGAAACTCCTTCGAAACCACACGCAGGTTAGCGCTCCTTGGTTTTAATATTTATTTATTTATTTTAGTACCAAAATTTATTATTTATTTTAAGTAAAATTAGTTTTTCTTTTCTGATTTATTTTTTAAATTCAACTTGATTCTATACTTTTTTTTAGTTCAATTTATTCTTCTAATTTTAAAAATTGATTTAATTTAGTCTCATAATCTAAATTGTATTAACGATATTAAAAAATCACACTATATCACGGTTTAAAATCGTCACCAAATGATTTTAAAATGCTATAAGAAACATATTTTCTAAAATCGTTCGTTTAATTTAAATTACATGACCAAAATCAAATTGATTTTAAAATTGGAGGATCATACTAAACCCAACAAAAATTAAAAGACTAAATTAAATCTAAATAATAAAGTAGAGAAAAAAATAATAATTTAACATTTATTTTATTTATAAGGTGTTACCACTTAGAGAAATGTTAATCCATACTCGTTAATACAAGTTTTAACATAAGATTCATTAAATTATAGGATTTTTATTCTTTAATATATAAACTTTATTTATTATTTATTAAGTAGGAATTATCCTCTAAAAAAAGTAGAAATTATTTTTTTTGGATTGTCAAGTATAAATATTTGTATATTGTGAATAGAAAATCATTTGAAATTAGATTTTTGTTGTAATTATTATAAAAATTAATAATTTAATAATGTATGATTAGATGAAAACATGTTTCAATTAAATTCTTTTAAAACATATCTTATATCTTAAAATCCATTAATAAAGAATTTGTCAAGAAATTTATAAGTTAAATTATTTACTTAGTTTTTATAGTCATCTTTATTTTAAGTTTTAGTCTCTATGCAAGAAAATGATAAGTTTTAGTCTTCATCGAGTCACCTTCAGCTACCGTCTCCATACTCCTCTTGCCCCTATGGGAGTGTCGTGGTAGTTCAATTGTTGTGGTATTACCCTTGGCTACCCTCTTCCAAACTCGAACCTGTTTGTGCTCAAGGGAATTAGTAGTGACCACACCCTTTATCTATGTGCTTAGGGGAATTAGTAGATATGTCTCATTATTCGTATTAGGGTTTTCCTTTATCCTTTCCCCTACCTCTTTTTTCCCCCCAAACTTGATAAGACTTTTGGTTCCATATCCCCTTCTCCTTATCCCGTTATGTCCCTTTTCTTCCCTTCACTTAAGAGGTCAGGCTCCTTTATAGGTGGCATCAAAGAAAAGTTCTCCAAAGAAATCCCAACATTCATCGTTGATGGCTCTATTTCTAGTGTAAAGTGGGTCTCATAGTCATGGGTTTGTGAGACAACATCAGTAGACCCTGCCTTGGTAGGTGATAGTTTGTCACTAACAGATTCCTATGTCTAGTGTAGTTTCCCACAAGAGACCACATTGGAAATATCAAATACAACATTCGGTTTTAGGGGGGCTTAGGTCAGGGATAAAAGGATAATTATCATAATCCTCATCATCCACTTCACCCCTGGTTCCTCACATTCTTTCAGCACATGATCCACCTTCCCACAAGCATAACAAAAATTACTCAATCTCTCATATTTCACACCTAGCCTCCTTGGCTTCTTGCCTCCCAACTTTAGTCGCAACCCCCTTCACAAGGGCTTAGAAATATCAACCATGACTTTGATGCGAATGAACAGTCCAAGTTGACCTCCCACTCTACAAACTCTCCTAAATCCCCTCCTATCATGGTTGCTACTTTTTGTGTTCTAAACCCAATCGAGACATCATACCACCTAATCCAAAAAAGGGGACCGAGTTAAATCCACCTCCTCCGGGGCTTCCTCTAGTTTCATCTCTTTCAGTACCACCAATCTTTCATCAAAGTTCCAAGATCCCCCCCTTCACAATCCTTTCCCTATTCTCCCTTTCAAGAACTTGAAAGTAAGCAGGTTCTTCCCCACATCTCTAATCTCAATCCCCCATTTCACCCTTCATGCGTATGCCATTGTTGTTTTGAAAGCTTTCAAATTGAAACCATTTATGATAGTCACCTTCCCCACTAACCAAGCCTCCCCATTCCCCTTTATTTCTCCTTGGCATTCATCTTTAGGGATGGTAAATAGTGATATCGTCCTCTTCATCGTGGGTAGCTAGTCCTTTACCCCGATCCACAGAGAGAAAAGACAAAAGTCTTAGTTGAAAAGAACCTCAATCTTAGTAACACCCTAATTGGCGCCACTAAGGAAAATCCCTAGTAGAGTAGAAGAAAGAAAAAATCGTATTAATCAATACAAGCATGTTATACTTAGGCAACGAAGATAATTGAAATATTAAAATTAACTTATGTTTTCTCTAGTATGTTTTTTTTAATATAAGGTTTTTCTAGTGTTAGCACTAAGGACTAAAATCGAATTTTTTATACATGTATAGAAACTAGAATTTATAATTTTTTAGTATAGGACCTACAATTTTAAATAAAGGTTATTATTCAATCATTTTTTAAATACTTTTAACATATAAATTATATGAATGTAAGTGTAATGAGATTAATATTGATTCTTCCCTCTCACATAAATATAAATTAAAAGGGATTGATCTAGCAAAAGAGATTAGTCATATATCACATTAAATCAAGGTTTGGATATGAAAGGGTATTTGCATTTAGTATTAAATAATGTCTTGAATATAAGATAGTCTACAAAAGGATATACCTCTAAAGAACTATCAAACTTCTTTGTTGGGACTTGCTCAAGATGAAAATAAAAACATTTTTCCCATAACATGACTGTATGGTTATTTTAAATTTTAAAATATTTTTTTACAATAGTTTTAGAGTTACATTTATAATTTATAGTTCTTGCTTTTTAAGCAAGCATTGGAATCAAAAGGGAAACTTGAAACAGCGATGCTATTTCTTACCAAAAAAAAGAAAAAGAAATTGACATGCAAAGACTATGAATTAGTATCAGGAAAGTAATGGTTATGCATGAGTGATTGGAATAAAAAACAAATTTCTATAAAATTCTTCTGCATTAAAATTCATATCGTTTAGTAACATCTAACAATCTTTTCTCAACTTGAGAATGACATTCTTATTGCTAGGTAGGGGTAATAAATTAAAATGTGTAGGAGCAATTTTCAATCTAGGCTTTCAAATGTGACACAAGATTACAAAATGCACTAGACGTTAGAAACGTCTTGTCTTCATGCACTTGATCTGCATTGAATCCTCTGCATGTCACTTCCTCTTCCCTTTAATTAGCATCATGATGGTTACCGTTACCGTTGGAAGTATCATAGGGTTGCAATTCCAGGTCTTTCACCTCATCCTTCTCGCTTTCCTTTATTGCCTCCGTGACTGTGCCTTCAACTTCAACCACGTCTATCTTATTCATCTCTTTGTTCTTTCCCCACAAAACAAAATATAGCCCCAACACTATCAGCAGAGACCCTATGGCACTGAACCAAACCAAAATCTTCCATCAAGAACAAATCAAACTGAAAAAAACCATGATGTACAACTTTTATTTATCATCAGGCACAAAAATAAAATCAACAAACATTGAGTCATATATAGATGGGTGGGTGATTATTGATTATTGAGTAAAGTCCATATCATGTAATTTCTTACGTTCCAACGTATAATTGCTCGTGAAGCAAAGCCCAGCTAGCAACAGCAATGATGACAAGCAGCAAAGGGGAGAACACAGACACATAGAGGGGACCTTTCCTCTCTATGGTCCATGAAAGTAGCACATACGCTAGCCCAGTTGAAATAGTCCCCTGAAACCAACATTATAAAATGCAAAATAATTATGACTACTATAATTAAATCAACATTAACATCAATATCAACAGAACCTTTAACCCAAGTGAATTAGGATCGATGCTAGATGAACACAATAATAAATACGAGTTGAGTCTCAACTAAATAAATGAACCAATTCATCATTGTGTCGTAACTACCATATATAGATATATATACCGCATAAAGTGCAGAGGTGAGTCTTATAGTACTGTGGAGTGACCAAGCTGACACATTGTGTTCAACAGACAAGGCAATGGCCACACACTGAATGCTTGCCATCAAACACATGTAGAAAGTGCTAGTGTAAGGTGCTGGATAGCTCTTGCTCATGTTTGCCTGAACAAACCAAAACAAGTATATATATATATATATATATATTAATTTAAGGAACCCTTTTTTTCAAGTATAGTAATTAATTAATTAATTAATAATATCACTTGGAATCATTATGCTTACTTGAACTATGAACCATACTGCCCAAAGAAGAGCACTAACAATTACAGCAACAGGGCCTAGAAGCAAGTTTGTTCCACCACTAGCAGAAGAGGATTCTCTTTGCATTTTTTCTGCATATCTCCAGTGAATCTTTGACTCACCTAGACCAAGGACTTCTCCATGGTAAAATGATAAAAGCACCGCTCCACCCACACTAAGGACTGTCCCTAAGGCCTTCGCAACCCCTGCCCTAGTCTTGATTCTCAAATTCTCTTGTCTGCACATAAATAAAACATAATGTGAGTGGTTCTACTATGTTTTCTTTTTTCTTTTTCGTGCGATCATTATCTAGTTCTATATTGAAGCCTTCTGCAAAGTAATATTATCAGTGAACATGAATAACGAAAATACTGGGGTAATCTTGTTTGTTTATTCGCTACTCACCTGGAGAGGACTGCAAGAACAAAAGTGAATGCTGGGAGCAAGTTGTTTAGTGCACATGCAATTGTAGCGGTTGAATATTTAAGCCCCAAAAAGTATAGAATCTGATTTCCTGTTACTCTGCATTCAATTTCAAATTAATAATTAATTAGAATTAGCGGAACAAAATATCAATAAAGAAAATAAGAGATATTATTTTTCTAAAAATATTTGCAAACAAACAGTTGGTGATTGAACATTGAAGTGTTATATCAATGAATTCTCAGCTTATAATTTGCTCATTTGCTAACTTGAACACTTAGTATATATATATATATATATATATATATATATATATATATATATATATATATATAAAGCCTAAAAAGAAAATGCAACTTTGAACAAATTAAAAGGGTAGCAGCAACCAGATTAAACTTACCCTGTTAAGGAAGATAGTAATATCTGGAGCGCAATGTGTTTTGTCATTCGGGGAGCCGTATTCCTATTGAAAGTAAACCAAAAAAAAATGTCTTTCAATAAATAAATTGTAAATCATGATGCAAACACTGATCAGGGTTTTCTCCCCAGTTCACCTTCGCCCGTTCTTCCTATTTATTAACTTTATGCTAGGGAACAAAAAAAGAACTGACAATTTTCACCAAACGTTTTTACTCGTCCATGTAGAAGCTAGACAAATAACTACAACTATATGCACTGAGCAGAGTCTTTATAACTAGTAAATCATGTTTGAACGCTGTAATTATAATTAATCAGAAGCTCAAAACGTGTTAAAATAATAATAAAGTCCGTTAGAATTTGAATTTAATTATAATTTATCATGTGCAAAATTGTTTATTTTTGTAACGATTATTTTCAAAATTACATGGACATAATTATCAACTTATCATCCCAGAAGTAGAACTCCGGATGTTGTGTTGATAGAGGACGAGAAGTTGGATGCAGAATATGAGATGGGAGGAATAGCCTTAGGCCTAAATGGTTCGAGAACGACGAAGTTCCTTGAGCATAGGGTGTATGAGCTGTAGAGTGACGTAAAGTACGAGAAGTTGTCATTTTGTTATGGTGTCGAGTTTTTCTGTTATTTTTCAGCACATGTTTCTCTGTTATAATGAGGAAAGTGTGAATCATACAAGGATGCTTGGTTGTACTAAAAATCATTTCCTTTGTATAAATTGTACCTTAATAATTATAAGTTAGCTAAAAATTCATAAGCTCTAAGATAATAGCTGAAACACTCAAAATGTATAGTAATTGATTGGATTAAAAGTGTTTGATAAGATTAATTATTAAGTTAACTGATGAATATAAAATAATATATTTAGTTATTTGAGATAAGAAAAGATTTTAAGTAAATTAATGAAGATAAAGAAAAACAAAACAAAAACTAGTAGTTTATAATTTTCATAAACAAGTTGAAGAAACTTATCAAAATAAATTAGAAAGTACTACTTCATTTACTAAACAATTTTTTTGTCAAACTAGCTTATAAATTTATAAACTAGTCAAACTAGTTTATAAGTTAATAAAGTGACTTATAAAACACAAAGAGTTAGTAAGAAATTAAAAATTGTATTTTTTTTTTTGAAGAAAAGAATTGTATTATTATTGATGATGCACGTGTATGAAATAAACCCTAGCTACTACAAAATAACATAAGTGTATATTATTACCGTTCAAACCAAAAAGCGAAGGGAGCAAGGGAAATAGTTGCAAAAATTTGGCGATAAGCAACAAGTACAAGAGGGTGCATGCCAGATTGTATTGCAAGCTTTGAGGTAATATTCATCCCTGCATAGCCCAATTGTACAATAATCATGGCCAAGAGTGGAATAACAGTACTCGCCATTAATTCTCTCTTCTAAGTAAAGGTTCTTCTTCACTGCTCTGCCTTAGGAATTTGGAGAGAGCTTTCAAGAGAGATTGTTTTAGAGAATGGGTCTTGATCGACAAAGGATGAGAAATGAAATGTGGGAGAGATGTGTCTCTATGTACAAATATATATAAGAAACTGCAACAAGAAGTATGGGAAGCCGTGAATGAAATGAGCATAAGAAAAGTGTGGCAAGTGTTCCAAATATAAAAGTAAAACAAGAAAAAGAAACGTAGACAGACAGTGCGTGTGTGTGTGTGTATATATATATATATATATATATATATATATATATATATATATATATATATATATATATGATCCATTTTTTAGGGGGGAAAAAACAAATTTTAGGCAATAACTTATGGCCAACACTAACACATTCTAAAAAAATGTCTTTATACATGTCAAATGATTTTTTGAAATCTGTGAAAAAATTGTCTGAAAAAATTATTTTCCAACCAAAGCTTTCAGGATTGAATAAATATGTCGATGGTTAAAAATGAAATATAAAATTAAGGATTTAAGATTAAATCTAGTTTCTGATGCAAAAATCTAGTTTCTTGTAGTTGTTATTCAAGAACCTATTCTACACCGGAGTCTGGACTCATATCACTTCTCTCAACAATAAAATAAAAATAAGTTATTTGTTATAAAACTCAAATAAGAAACCTGCATATTGAAGATGGTCTAATAATTAAAATATAAGTAATTTTTTGATTAGTGAGGTTAAATTCATTATGTCACCAGGAGATATATGGTAGACTAAATGATTAAGGAAAAAAAAGAAAAAATATTACAAATTTATTTCTCTTAACAAACTAACATTTGTCCAAAAAAAATTCTGTCACTTTACCAAAAATTTATTACAGTTCACTTGCAAGGAGTGATACAATAAAAGTTAGTTATGTCTTAAAAAATGTGTTTTTTTTTTTTTGTGTATTTTATCAAGGAGTGATACAATAAGAGTTATATCATTTTACTCAAAACACAAAATGAATCTGTGCCAAAAAATAAAAGAGTTATGTCTCAAGATTATAATTATTTATAATATATACACTATTGAACAAACTCTCCCGCATATTTATAGCTTTTAAGTTTTAATATCATTCTGTATAAGTTTTTTTTTTTTTTTTTTTTTTGTGGGGGTAGGGGAATAGTATAGTATATGCAGATGTCATTTTGTTAATGTTTTTTTGTCTCTAGCTGCAAAGCTTCTGCTGAATTCAGAATTTCGAGGCAACAGAATGTTATACTTCTAACCAGGCCCATGTCAGCAAAAACAATAAAGTGAATAAACAGGACCCACATCAATTCTAATTTCACACATATTGTCTTATTTATCAACATGCATGATATGTCTTGATAAATAACTTGTCTGTTAAATATGTTGTCAAGACTGATTCCAAATTCATGCCATGGAATGGAATAAGATCTTTTAGGAGAGGTCAATAGCTGATTTTCCTATCCTGAGGGACTAGTGTGCTTTTCCATTCTACCGCTTTTTCGTAAAATAAATAAATAAATATTTATAAACTATTAGTTTATTTAATTGCTTGAAAATCAGTTAATAAATAGTTATATATTGATACCCATAACCAAAACCTCTGTGATAATGCAATTTAATCAAAATATTTTCATCCATTCATCCCTTTGTCCTAACTTTACGATAAGATAACTAAAATTATGAGTTTTTTTTAATCATTCACTGTTTGAAACACGTGACCATATCATATCATTTTAAATAATTGGGGTGCGTGTTTGTAAAATTGAACTGTAACTCATCCAACTTCATGCATATATGAAGTATGCGCGATTCTACTTTTACTAGTTTTATTTTAACACAAGCAATCTTTCTTTTACTTATTTGATGTTCTATATTTGGGCTCATTTCAGTTTCGGTTTTTTGTCTTAGTCTCGAAAGCTTTGGGCAACATTCAAAGTCCGTTAGCAACCAAATTTGTTAATTTCCAGCCATGCTCATGTCAGCAAAAACTACAAGCAGGATCATCTCAATTCACATTGGGAAAATGTTGGTACGTATCTCTTTGGAGTTACATTTCGTCACAACTATGTTAAAATAATTAATCTAAACGTGAGACTAGATATATCTTCTTGTAAACGTGCTCACTGACCATACGTTAAGGTTTGAGTTTTTTTTTTTCTCAAAACCTTTGAATTAATTAGTAAGAGTCTAAAGAAGTTTGATAAAAGAATATTTGAATTTGTGCTTAGAAAAGACAAAAGAATGAATACTTTAATATAATGTTTAAAGGGACAAGTGATCAGAAAGAAATACTAGCTAGCTTGTGTGCATTTTGAAACGTGATTCATATAAAACTAGCTGTGCTTTTTTACTGAAATGTTAATAGCATATATACTACTGTGAGACGAGCCAAGATGAAAACCGTGTCCATTTTCTTCTCCATTAACTCATTTAATTTACTACACTACTTAAGAGAGAAGTCCATATTGTGTTAAACCATTTTATTTTTTATCAAATTGAACTTCATTTGTTCATTTTGTTGCACAGTATGTTATTATATATATTCACTACTAGAAAACCCACATTTTACGACAGCCCTTCAAAGACGGTTGTAAGCAAACCGTCTTTGTATGTGGGGCGGTGGCATTTGGGTAATTAAGTTGAACTTTTCAAAGACGGTTCACAGAGAAACCGTCTTCGATGCTTGAAAACGACGACGGGCTTATTTTAACCGCCTTCTAAAGTGTGGAAAAAAAAATTCAAAACGGCGCCGTTTCATTTCTTTTAAAATTGTGTTGTTAGGGACTTAGGGTCACACGAAATTGTCGACCCCTAAACCCCGCGCCTCTCCTTCCCTTTGCCCCTGTCTCCACCCACTTCCCCTGAACCAGCGTTCCCTCCGAACGGCCACAGAAGGTCGCGTGCCTCCGTGTCAACGTCGTCCGGCGCCGTTGCTCGGTCTGGGTTGGACTTGGTGTGCCGACATTTTGGACTGCGTTATTCAGGTATGTTCGTTTTATTTTCACCGTGGTTCTGCTTTAGTTTCACCGCAAGGGTGAGGGTTAATCCTAACAGGGTTCAAATGTTTAAGGTTTAGTCCAACAGGGTTAGGGTTAGTGTTATGGTTTAAACCAAAAGCCATTGCAATAGGGTTCTTTGCATCTGATTTCGAAGTTGACTATAAGAAAAGTTGTATGCATTGGGTTAAGAAGGAGTTCTTAGCACCATCATGGCCCTAGATTCCAGGGTTTGATTGATACATTACGCAACAGGATAAGTCTGAAGCCATATTGTAAATATGTGCCCTCCCTTGCTTGTTTTCTGTTGATGAATCCTCTAGCTAGTGTCATTTGTGGTTTCAAAAATGTAGTATCCTTTTGATTGCATCGTTGTATTGTAACTTTTGTGTGTAGTGGAGAATGCTAGTAGTAGTTGTGATAATGGCTGTCAACTTTATGTGCTTCCTAAAAATGTAGAAATCCATTGTTACAATGTATTTTTAATGGATAATGCACATGATGAACATTTAAAAAAAATAGTCGAAGTCCTTCTTAATTCTTATTATTCAATAGTAGCAATTAGAGTCTCATATGCACGCAAGTCAATAAGTTTAAACCAATTGCAGTCTGGATGTGTATCCAGAGATTTCATATTAAGTATTATGGTAGGCATATGCTATTAAAAATTGAGAATGGATTGGGTAGTCAAGGAAGATTCAAACACTTTATGTAAACATGAAGATGTATTAGATGATAATTCAATAACTCAAAGGATGAGGTTTGCATTATAGTTGACCTCTGGAGAACAATAGTATAAAAGTTTGAATTAAACAACAAATTCTATCACCCCATTGTATTTGCTTTATTTGTGATGCTTATGGCCATATAAACAAGAGCAAATGCATAGTTGTTAACCTGGAAGAGGTGATCGAGTTTCATGAAATGAGCAATAAGTTTCATAATTTTAGAAGTTCGTCTTAAACTCAATCTCTGTCCAGACTTTAGTATCTCACTAAGACTATCACCAACAAAAACATTGTTATAATTAAGTAGTATTATTTAACCAAAGCCTCTTGAGCTCAAACACAAGTATTCTTTAACAGTTTAACTTGTTTCTTCACGCAACGCAACTAAGTATTCTTTACATACAAAGTCGGCCTCTTTATGCTTCTACCATTTTTCACTAAGTAAAGGTTAAGGGTAAGGTTGATTTACTATGTTGTATTCACAAGACAAATGTAGAAAATAAGATTCAAGTATTTTCTCTAGCTACTTAAAGTGTAATAGTATACTTGATGTTATACAAGATTCATGTATGTTCTTGATTTATATATATGGGAGATTATTAAAGTGATTTAGACCACTTTCTTCCTAATGCATATTAAGTGCATCGAAAAAAATAAATACTAGAAATTTGGTGTTTCTATCACATATTTTTTTTTTCTTCTTATATATTTCCATATAAACAAATATAAAGACTTAATTAAGTTGGACCATGCAAAATATTAAAGAATAAAAGTAAGATATTCATATTTATTATTTAAAAGGTATGAAGTATTTTAAAATTATTATGTTGGATAATTGGGAATTTAAATAATAATAAGAATAATAACTTTTTTTTGGCCGAAACCCTTACTTAATGAAGTAACACTTTAAAGTGTAATAAGAAATTTGTTATTAGACAGCCATTGAAATTATTTTAACGGTTAATTGTATTCTTTATTTATATTTTATGGTTAGAAAGTGAACAAATTTTAATGCGACTGGTTTTTTAGAAAGTGAACAAATTTTAATGCGACTGGCTTTACTTTCACATTTCCTTTACCAATGTCCCCCTATTTTTGTTTGAAGCTATAATTGGCAGGCGGTGGAATATGGCAAATAAAAAGAGAATATGTATGTAATAGGGAAAATATGGAGATATGTAGGTGTAAGTATTTAGACTCATTTAAATGTTATCCGAATTAACCTTCAACTGAATTGTCATCTCCACTCAACTCAACATCTGCTGCTTCTGAACTCATTGCATCAAAAAGTGGGATGAGGCTGTTGCCTTTTGCACGCATGATTTTCCTAAGATAATGGTTTTCATTTATTTAGTTTACATAACCATTTGCAAATCCATTTACCTGACCATTGTCATCAGCATCATCATGATGGTATCCATTCCCATTCTCTTCACAAAGATGTTGTACTGATTTAGCATCATATGAGCTGTGCTGTTCCTCGTAATTTAATATAACTAGATTTTCTTCCAATACGTTGAGCTGTTGTAGAATTTGTAACCTGTCTTCCTCAACGTTTGCCAATGATTCCTCCAAATATAAGACCGTGTCCAGGGGTGTGTTCTGGTTGCTGCATTGTACATATTGATTACTATAAAACCCATTTTCCTCCTTTGGTTCGTGATTGTAGTCAATGGACAATCCATCACTATGTTCAGCATTGCTACAAGAGGGACATGAAGTTCTGCTTCTCATGCTATTGGCAAATCAGGACATCATGTTTTCTCTTACCTCATATTCATGAACCTTCTTTCTATATACTTCAACCTCCTCTTCAACTGTTGCAAAGCCTCCTTCTCATACTCAGATTGTTCTTCCATCATTCTGCAATACTGCAAGGCTTCCATCTCCATTGCTGTCTGCATTCTCTTCTTGAAGCCTATTTATCATTGCCATTGTTTGATTGGCTGCTATAGCAGATTCACTTCTCTTTTCTGCTACTTCTGCATATAGACTACTTAAGGCTTTCCTTTCAGATTTCAGTGCTGATTTTAGCTTTTCAATTGTTACCTCGCCACCTTCTATATCACTTATCACACTTCCAGCCAATGACTCTTCTGTTCCTGATTCTTTCCTCTCAAGGAGAAGCACCTTCTTATGTAGGTGATGTATACTCTCCAAATAAGTGGCTGTCAGTAACTTTTTGTTGTTCATTGTCATTAAGCTCCAATAAAGATGGCAAATGGTTATTTACTGTTGGCATTTTCACTTCAAGTGACATGGTTTTGAATTTTACAAACTTTTAACCTTTGGATAAACTTCTCCACAAGAGGCTATAGGAGAAGAAATAGGGAGGTAAACTGTATCAAACTTCTAGTAATACAAGTTAAATTGAAGTTATGTACTTCAACTTTTGGAAAAGTTGGATGAGAGAACTTCTACAAAAGTTAAGGTCAATAATTTACTTTTAGCTTACGAAGTAATGAGAGAAATTTGATTCATTTTATCACCTTATTTTCTCCTCTCATAAGTGATTTTTGAGAAATTTATCCAAATTAGACCTAAATCTGATTGGAGTGCCCTTTCTAACCTCTTGTTTGCATTTCATGCAGGACCTGGTATAGTGCTTGATGTTACTGCTGACAGGGTTGATAAGTTTGCATTTGATCCCTGTAAGCTTATTAATCTATGGTTTTATCTGTTTTTGTTTTGGAGTAAATTAATATAGCTCACATGCTACTAAGTGAGTGCCATAATGGATCTCTAATTGGATATATATTAATTATGGAGTAATTTATATCATATTGTTTATTGGAACAGTTGAGTTTGGCATTCCACGGTGCAACATTGACAGCTTAAAAGGTCGTGGTCCAGAATACAATGTAGAGGATTTGAAGCTTGGTCTACGTGGAGAGAGAGGGCCAATTGCAGATTCTTTGGTAAATATCTTTTCAGTTATTTTTTGTTTTAACTATTTGTAGGAGCTGAGTGGATGATATGTTTGTGTTAAGTCATGGGAAGGTGCTGGCCTTGGAATGAAAAATATAAATGATGGTTTTAATGTTTACTTCAACTACGATTCAATGAATTTTTGGTTGAGATGGAAGTTGTTCCCTTCTTAGTCTGGCTTTGTTACCTTCAAATTCTGAGTAAATTATTTTGTTTGTAACCTTCATATTTTGTTATGGCTTTGTACATCTGATTCTAAGCTCTAACCATGGAATCATGCCAATAACCTACAGGGGAAGCTTTTTTTTTTTTCCAATATTTTTTTCCAGAATAGAACATATTTCATCTTAGCTAGCCAGTTGAAAGTTGACCTTTTGATGAAATACCAACAATAGCTGTCTGTGTCTATAATTTTCCGTTACCCCTGAGTAGAATGTCTTTTTGCTGCTTTAGAGTGCTATTTTATTGAAATCCATTTAGGGACAGTATCTCTTTTTTTCATATCAATTTGTCCTGATGAAATATGGAAATTCATATTATGTCCTGCATAATATTTTGATACTTGTCTCACTCTTTATTAATGCACTTGTCTGTCAATATATATTTTAAAAGAAGTGAGTTATTTACAAGGTTTTAAGGATGGACATTGGGAAAATGGAAGTTAATAATTTGAGGCCTACCGATTTCGTTATGTTCATATTAAATCTGACTGTGCTAGTAGATGGATCTTGTCACATTTGTTGATTTGTATGCAAAACAACCTCTTGGCTTTGATACTCATTCACTTGATCCTCATCTGCAATTTTAGTCCCTATTGAGACTTCTGCTTCATATTCCTGACCTTCCATTTGTGATACATCTTCAGATGCTGTACGAATTAGGAAAGTATTAGAGATCATTGCACATAGAAAATCCAAAACAAAAAGGTATAAGAACTAAAAACACTTATTGATGAGGAAAATAATTATAACCTACGGAAACATCTGAAAATAGTTCTGCAATTGATTTTCCATGTTTACTTTAAGTCTATCATCCTTGGTCAAGTCTTCCGAGGTTTGACCAAATCTCACTTCTTCACAATTCTGCTCCAAATTTTCTTATTCTACTTGAAACAGCTGTGAAGACTGGTCTCTGGTCCTTAATTGAACTGATTCACCCCCATTTGACTTGGAAACATTTTCATTCCCTTGTGCTGAAAATTCTGCCACAATATCCGAGTATTTGTGCCAATTCTCCACAACCGTTTCGGGTTCTGAATCCGCAGTCTTATGAAAGTCCAAAATAAAATCTTCATTGCAGTTGAGCCTTTCACCTCCCACCTTATATTTGCTTTGTTTCCTGTTTTCTGGGGCAGGGGAGTCAACCAATTCAATACGAATCAATCTGCAATCATCATCATGAATGCATCACAGGAACAAAATATTTGGGGTTGAAGTCCAAACATAATGAGCCCTAAGGACAGAAACTCGGTTTAAAGTAGGCACCTTTTTTAAATCCCTTTTTCGTTGCAAAGTAGCAAGTTTTATGCCAACTCTTTTTTAATTTTCCAGTTTCCACTCAACTTTGGTGATATAGGTAATGTGTAGGAGAAAACATAAAGAGATTGGTTTATTTGTTGAACTTGCCAGCCTTGTTAAATATCATCTCTTTATATTGCTTTTTTTCCTTATGGGTAGCAATCAATTTGGTTGTCAACAGCTATCTACCATTGCCAGGTTTAGATAGTTTATGCTACAAAAAAGTGTAGGATTCTGAAATTTTAGTTCCTTGGTGGGGATATATAAGGTTAAGGGCATATGGAAATTGGAAGATTACGTGTTGAGTAAAACACCATTTTAGTCTCCAAAATATTTAAGATTAGAGATGGTCAGTTAGTACTAAATGATGAAAACAACCATTTGAATATCCTGCAAGATGAACAAGTTGATCAATTTTCCTCCTTAAGCACAGTGATGGAAAACAAAAATTACATAATGATTACTGGACGATATGACAAGAACCATAGGAAAGTAGTGTTATAATCTTGATATCATTTAAAAGCCCTATATTGTTCCTAACTCTGTTACTGTTATTGCCTCAAGTTTTATGTAAAAGGGAAAAATACATTATTGTTATAAAAGGAGTACAATTCTGGTTGCCAGACATCTTGGTGCTTCTTCTCATTATTCAATTTTGGGAGTTTGAGAATTGGGATGGTCAGGGTTTAAGGTTTTATGTGTAATTTATCTGCAGGATTGTGGCATCTTTAGATCGTGCAAAGTGTTATATGATTCTGCATATATTTATGGGTTTCTTCCTAGTGTCTTTGCAAAGGTTCTTTAGTTATATGCCTAGGGACTACAAGCGCTATCACTCTGATTTCCATTTTGTTTATATCTGTCATGAAAATCCTCATCTCCCAAATATATATATTTATGTGTGTGTTAAACATTGTGTTAAATATATATTGTTTGTTGTTGTAGGTCCAACTTATTCACTCGATAAGTCCGTCAACGTTTATTTTGAAAGCAACAACAACTCGATTACACAAGTGCAATTCATATACAGCCTATTTCAGGTTTTTCCTATGAACCCGTGTTTTAATGTCCTACTTTGATTGATTGTGTCTAGTTAGTACTTTAGTTGGACATAACATGCATAGCATTTTATAACCTTAGTTTCCCGTTCAATGTTCAAGTCAATGATTAATACGGATAGTTTGGATTAATCGTTGAATTGAATCTTGAATTGTCCGTTTGGACAGTTTGGGAAGTAATGTATTTTATACATCATTTGTACATTAACATTACATACGGTGTTTTATATTTAATGAAATTTCGGTACATGCAATTTTCGATTGTTCTCCGGGTCCATACTGATTGCGGGTGAATAAAACCTCCGCTTTCATGTCGTGTACTCGGAGACCAATGCGAAATGCTGCCGAAATTTCATTAAATTTATAAAACCTTATGTAATGTTCATGTATTAATGATGTATAAAATATTACTTCTTGAATGGGATAGGGCCACACCTTTAATGTATACATGACATACATTTGCATCCATATAGAAAAGGTGATTCAATATTAAAGTTGCCGTCAGATGGAAAACATGGATCGTAATTGGATGCAAGCACCACGCATTACGGATCAGTATGAAAATGGGGTTGAAGATTTTATTCAATTTACAATGCGAAATGCACCATGTTTGCGGGGAAAATATTATTGTCCGTGTGTGAAATGTGGGAATGGGAAACGCCAATCCATAGATGACATCAGAACTCATCTAATATGTGACGGAATCATTCCGAATTATACTAAGTAGATATGGCATGGTGAATTGTCTACCAATGAAACATCCACACAACCTACATTTGAGCGTGAGGCCAACGTTGACCGTATAGAAGACATGATACGCGACCTGGGAGAACAAAGTTTTTGCCAAGCACATGCACCGAGCTATTCAAAATTGGAGACTGATTCAAACATCCCTTTGTATGCTGACTGCACTTCTTTCACACGATTGTCCGCGGTGTTGTCTTTGGTTAACTTGAAGGCCAGATATGGGTGGAGTGACAAAAGCTTCACCGAGTTGCTTGTATTGCTTAAAAAAATGCTTCCTGAGGAGAACACGTTGCCCAGTACTCATTACGAAGCGAAGAAGATTTTGTGTCCAATGGGGATGCAGTACCAAAAAATAGAAAAATAACTTGTCAATATTCCCAATTCCCATAAGTAAAAAAAATTAAAGAGTAGAAGGTAAAAACAGAGAAAACAGGTGGAATGCATGTTGAGCATGTTGACTATATCGGGAAACCTTGGTAATTTTTTTCCAACCTCTGTTGGCACATTGGTACTAGCCTAGCTCTTTTTGAGCTGTTTAATTGGATGTGTCAAGAAAATTTGAAAAATGTACTTATATTTTCATCAGCTTAAGCTTAATTTGTGTAATGCATACTGGGAACAGTTTAATATTGTTTAGCCATATAAACAGTTGAGTTAATGTGGCT
>PYAF01005652.1:151927-162639 GCA_007407185.1 Glycine tomentella
TTCTTTTTATCATATCATAAATCCTATAAAATTTATAATTATTTTTTCTCTATCTCTCCCTAGATGTTTGATAATAACATTATGAATGTTCATCAAATATATTTTCCTATGAAATGATATCACTTATGATATTTATACATATCAAATGTTTTGAATTACTAAAAAGAGAGTAACATTGAATAAAATTTTAAAAGTCATTTTTTAAATTAAAAATATTAAGTTAATGATAAAATTAATTTTATTTTATTGTCAAAATTTAATCTAATAAAAACATTTAGCTTGTTAAAAATAAGTGGAAAAATATAAATGATAATAAAAAGAAAAAGAGCATGTAGCAAACAATCAAAAGAAGATTAAAAATATAGAAACAAATTCAATTGAAGTAAAATATATAAATTTGAATTAATACAACTACATTTTACAAATACAAACAATATGATATACATTCAACGTTGTTGGCTTGAGCCTACATGGTGAGGGCAAGTTTTCTTGGTATGACCTGCGATACAACACACAAAACATCGCTTTGGTTGATCCGATTTTCGGATATCCATTTCTGTGTGGATACGAGTGGAGACAAGACAACACTTAGTACTTCTTTTCTTTTCTTGGTCGGGGGAGATCATTGGCTCATGACATGGTAGCCAATAGGTTTTGTTGTGAATTCTCCAAACAATTCTCTGTATTCGTTGGAGAAACTTTTCAATGTATACACGAGATGTATGTAGTTTATGTACTCATGATAAGCATGCTTACAAGCAACAATAACATAAGAACAAGACATGTGCAACTTTTGAAATTTGCCATAGTTACACCACCTTTCATCCAACCTGATCGTGAAATCTCCAACGAGCCTAACCTCTCGGGTCTCTCGGGTTTATTGTTTCTTGGGACCAAGAATAGTGTGCCACGTCGATTGACCTCAACAACATTGTGAGTGTTTGTCTTTCTAAGTGTGTTTTTGATGGACTTATTTAGTACTTCAGTATAAACTTGGCCAGATGCAAACATTATTGCGGCTTTTTTCCCTCTTTTGTTGAACAATGCATTACATATTATAGATGTTGATAAAGGTAAAGTGTCTTGGGTAGCATATGGTAATTGTGAATAGTGGAATATAGGATAATATTATGGTTGACAAGGTTCTGGTTTAGGGTTTGGGGTCAGAACTGTATTGGGCTCGATGTTTGCATACAATTCGCGATATTGAAGAATATTAGTTTGGTGAAAAAATGAAATCATACCTTTCACGTCTTCATTGTCAACAAGTTGGGCTGTTGTAAATTTCAGCATTATGTCCCACTACTTGTGGGTATCAGAATGAGATGTTGCGTACTTGGTTCAATGGTTGAAGATGTGGGAAGTGTTCAACGAAGGTGGATTGAGTTCTATATATAAAGGTCAGAGTTAAGGGATTGTGACCTAGGGTAAGGATAAGGGTTAGGATTTGGAGCATTAGATTCCCTAGGGTTAATAAATGAGGGTTTGAAACACATTGGATTCCCTGACGTGAGTAGATAATGGTCTGAAACACATTGGATTCCTTGACGTGAGTAGATAAGGGTATGAAATTCATTGGTTTCCTTGAAGTGAGTAGATAAGGGTCTCAAATTAATTGGATTCCCTGACGTGAGTAGATAAGGGTGTGAAATACATTGGATTTCCTGACGTGAGTAGATAAGGGTAGGGTATGAAATACATTGGATTTCCTGACGTGAGTAGATAAAGGTCTGAAATTAATTGAATTCCCTAACATAAGTAGATAAGGGTATGAAATTAATTGGTTTCCTTGAGGTGAGAAGATAAAGGTTTGAAAACATTGGATTCCCTGACGTGAGTAGATAAGGGTTTGAAATACATTGGATTCCTTGACGTAAGTAGATAAAGGTCTGAAATTAATTGGATTTCCATAGTGAGTAAATAAGGGTATGAAAGCATTGGTTTCCTTGACTTGAGTAGATAAGGGTCTGAAATAAATTCGACCTTTAAATGAAACCAAAAAAGTGCATGAACCATGTGGCAAAAGATACGAGGGAAACTTTTGTCACTTAGACTGTTATTTGTATCAGGTGTTTTGGTCAAAATAATGTTTCATTTCCATAGTTTTTATGTCAATAAAGCCATTAAGACAACTATCAGGTCTCAATTCGGCGCTCAAACACATGAACCAAGTGGCAAAAAATACAAAAAAAAAATATGAAGACTTGAAGATTTCAATCCACGAGGACAACTTTTGTCACTTAGGTTGTTATTTGTATCAGGTCTTTTGGTCAAAATAAAGTTTCATTCCCTTAGTTATCATGCTGATAAAGCCATTAAGATAACTATCGAGTCTTAATTCAGCCTTCAAACACATGATCCAATGGCAAAATATACCAAAAAATTACTAAGACTTGAAGATTTCAATCCATGAGGGAAACTTTTGTCACTTTAGATTGTTGTTTGTATCTCGTCTTTTGGTCAAAATACTGTTTCATTCCCATATTTTTCATGTCAATAAAGTAACTAAGACAACTATTGGATCTCGATTCAGCCCTCAAACGCATGAACCAAGTGGCAAAAGATACGAGAAAATTACCAAGGCTTGAAAATTTCAATCTATGAAGGCAGCTTTTGTCAAAACATACGAAAAGGTTTTTGGTTAAGGTGATGGATTAGACTGTTTCACGGCAGACCATATTAATAATGTTTAATGGCTTGTGACAAACTCCCCAAAATGAACAGCCAAGATGCCACCGACAAAACCAACGACCTAAATATCATCGATTGGAGCAACACACGTTTAACAACCAAGATCCCACCGAAAAAATCAACGGCATAGATATCACCGATTAGAGTAACGAACGTTGAAGGGCAAGTTCTCACCGACAAAATAAATAACCTAGATATAACCAAGTGAGTTGTATTACGATTACGTTTTTCCTATAAATACATTGCATGTGTTGGCATCATATACACAAACTCACAAACTTACTTTCTTTGTTTCTCGTATATCCCTCTGTAAGTTCTTCTTGACGTTAGCATCAAAGCCTAAACAATGACATCTACAGTTGGTCCTCTTCTTTGGAAACAACACCTTCGTAGATCTGGAGAAGTATGCAATACATTTTTTAATTGAATGTTAATTATGTTATGAGTGAAAGTGATGATGTTGTTATTATTTTCATTTCTTCAAATAACAAACGATGTAATCCATTCATATGCTCAGGTAATGCCTTCTCCAAGTCCCAAAATTGAAACTTTGTTGGTTCAAGCTAGGTTTTCAGATGTTGCAAAGCACAGACAAGTTAAAATTGATGACCCTTTAGTGACTGCTTTGGTTGAAAGGTGAAGACCTGAGTCACACATATTTCATCTTCTTGTTGGTGAATGCTCAATCACCTTGGAAGATGTTGCTCTACAACTAGGTTTACATGTTGATAGTAGACCAGTTACTAACCAACATTTTATGATTGGGAACAAATGTGCGCATAATATATAGGTGTTGTTCCCATAGGGAATGCACTGGTGGGATCAACACTTAAACTAAAGTGGTTAAAAGAACACATGCTGACTCTTCCAGCAGAACCCACACCACAACAACCAGCAAGCCACTGTAGGGCATACATTTTAGGGTTGATTGGTGGGTGTTGATGCTAGACAAGTTTGGGAACAAAGTTCACATAATGTATCTACCTCTACTAGTAGATCTTGGTCGGGCTGGCCAGTACAGCTGGGGTTCAACATGTTTAACACATTTGTACATAGGAATGCGTAGGGCTATTTATCCCACATCCAAAAAATGGGAGGATGTATATTGTTGTTACAGTCTAGGGCATGGTATCGCATGTCATTCATTCAACCAAGGGTGGAGCACCAACCGTCATATCCACTTGCAAATAGGTAAACAAAATATTCTAACTGAAACAAAGCTTATTTTTCAGTAATGTATTTGACACTAACATATCACATTTGACTACATGGAGCGGTAGATGCCTATGATTTTCCAAAATTCCATGCGGTGATGTCATCGGCTACAAGTCAAAATAATTCAAATGTCAATTTCATTGTTTTTAAAATAACTAACACAAATTAATTTTTCAATTCCACTGGATGCCTTATGTAACGCCCATCCCAGAATTGCTCCAAGTCAAACACGCTTAACTGTGGAGTTCTTAAGTTATGGACTACCGAAAAGTAGATGCACCTTATTGGTATAGGTAGTACTTATTATTTCCTTTAAGTTATCTTCAACTATACAGTCTCATACCTGCACAGCCTCTGGATCCCTCTTGTTCGGGTGTGTATTCGATTCATTCATGTACCCCTCCCTCTGGAAGCCTGCTAGGAGTCGCTCCTTGTTCGTTACTTCATTGCACCGACGATCACTCCCCGCCCTCGTCAGCGCCTAGGATGTTACACCTTACAGAGGTTTAGAGTCATTTCTACCAGAAAATGCATACAAGGATTCCAAAAGATGGAGTTCTTGTGTAGCTTTAATTTGTTTTCCAATGGTAGTATGACATTAAACTGATAGAGTCATGCTCCAATTTGGACTTCGTTAAGATATACCAGGTTCACTGCATAATCTTGACAAAGTCCATCATACTGACATGAGAGGACATAGTGACACAAATTGGCAGAGAAACATCAACGTTTGATTGCAAATTGGAAGGAAAGACGTAAATATGTGTTAATCGGCCAACCAATTCTAGGAAAGATTGAACATATGAGTCACTACATGAATTGGTACTGAGCAAATTCTAAAATTTGATTTACACAATTTGCAACTTATTCCAATGTTGGAGCGACATCTTGTTCAGCTCCAGACATATAAATTGAACAACATCCTCCACAGCAAAGTCCACTAGTCGTTGCTAGCATGCATGATGAAGGACTACCACCACATGCTCAATCATATGAATTCAGGCCACAACCTCATCATCATCAACAATAATATAGGTATAATCTGCAATTCTTTAGTGCAAGCGAAGAAGACTTTATAAGCAATTTTATGGGTACAGATATTCGCACACCGAAGTCTGCTTATGCATACATGCAAAATATGTTCATACCTCCGTTTGCATCTTTTCATTAAAGTATTGTCAGAAGTTCTTCCCTAATGACTTTGTGCAGGAAGAACCATCTGTTGTTCCTGATGAACAAGTTGAACCACAACTACATGGTTGAGTATGTTGAAATTTGGCAAGAAACACGCAACCACCCAGATGTGGAATTGGTGGACACAAACAATATTAATTGTTTGCGCTTGTTAATTATGTCATATTATGTCAGTTTACCATTGTTGTTTAAATGAACAGTAAACAATGCATTAATTAACTAAGCACTGCATTTTTGTCATATGAATTGCCACAACAATGCATTAATTCCTCAGTAATCGATTTCTTAACGCCAAAATAATAAAAATTAAAAGAGAGGTGAGAAATCGGTTTGGGAGAAAATGATTTCTCACCTATGAACAATGATTTATATCATGGGTGTAAATAATAGTTGGCTTGCATCATTTGGGTAAATAATATTTTTTTGTATTATTTATGTAAAAAAAAAACACAAAAATAAAGAGATATTATAATTACAAAGTTTACATGAAATACAATTGTATAGTGAAAGGTTAAGTCTCAGTTTAGCCAATGCTAAATTGAGTAAAAAAATATGCTTGTGAATCTAATCATTAAAATGTGTTTAGCGTCAACTTGATTGATGTTAAATTCAAAAAAAAAAATATGTGAAATTGGTTCTCACAACTTAAAATTGAAAAAAAAAAAAAGAAATCGGTTTGGGGGGAATCGATTTATCACCTATGAATAATAATTTATAAAATAGATGTAAATAATAGTTGACTTGTATCATTTGGGTAATTAATAATTTTTTTTTATTATTTATGTAAAGAATTCATGCATGGTTTCATAAAGTGCAGGCTTACTACAGAAAGGAGGATTCTATAGTTCCCTAGAATCTTTTAACTAGGAGTACCAACTTCATGCACATAGCTTCTAACATCACTTTCAAAGCTACTCACATTTATAGGAAAGACAATCACTGTAACATTAGAGAATTACTTGAGTATAGATTTTCTTCTTGACATAGGTTTTGGCCTAGTCTGCCATGGTCTTTTGGTAACTCTTCTTTCCTTTCATTAATAAATTTGGGTTGGCTCTGGTGTGGGATCTAGCGTGGGTGGTGTCAACCTAATTGAGATGTTATTCTTGCTTTTGATGCCAACTCCCTCCCTTTTAAATAATAATAAAATAAAAAAGATGAGATTTGTTCAAGATTGCATTTGCTCAATTTGCTACATTCGGGGTTATTGATTATTCAGAGTGGGCGTTGATCCCATTTATGTTGTCCTAACCTGCCTGCATTCATGAAAGATTTCTTTTACTAAGAAAGCATATGTTTCTCCCCGGTTGTGAGTTGTAACTATGTCATGTGCTTAATCTCTTTATTTATTTATTTTATTCAATGTGATCATTCTTTTAATAAGACATTCAATTTAGTCTCTTAAGTTTTAAAAAAATATTCAATGTGATAATTTTCATTCAATTTAGACCGATGTGGTGAAGCATTTTTTAAAATTTAAAAATTAAATTAAATACAAAAAAGGGTCATATTAAATATTTTTAAAAGTAAGAAATTAAATTAAACATTTTATTAAAAGAAGGATCAAATAAATAAATAAAAGAACTAAATTAGTAATTTAGTCAAATAATAATAGTAATAACAATAAATGGAGATGATATGTTTAACAGGAAATTCTGTCATGAATTTCTATCGTCAGCAAAAAGTAAAAAATAGTTCATATCAATGACACTTATAGTAGTGTAAGTGAAATTAATTTCAAATTCAATACATTAAAAAATAAAGCCGGACAAAATACACACACGCATTTACTCTATAAAAATTATCTTTGTCGGTATACTTTTATCATCCACGTTATCTCTTTTTTATCTTTATTTTTTTTACAAAAGTCATTTTGTCTATATTTTTTTAGTTTATTTTTTACACACACATATTATATAATATAAGATAATATATCAAATTAAATTATTGTGCATAGAGGACCTACAGGGGCATCTTCGTGTTGACTTACTGTTGATCTCTTTAAGTTCCATTCGTGACAATTAACATTATGATTTGAGTTTAAATTTTTAGATTTTTATTAATAAATAACATTTATTTTTTAATATTTTATCAAAATTATTGTTTTTATTTGACTTTAAAATAAAGAGAATATTTTCTTAGCATAAACTTTAATTTAAAAAAGAAAGTACAAAGCGATGTAATAATACTGAACGAACGTAAGAAAGCACGGGGTATACTATATGCTGAACCAAAGAAATAAAAAATAATGTGTTTTTTAAAGCTAAAATTAACTTAACTTATATGTAAATTAATTTGTATAAATTATTATTTTATATAACTTATTTAAAAGATAATTTCTAATTTGTAGAAAAAATTATTATTTTTTTCTTCCATAAAAATACTTATATAAGCTTATTATTTAAACATGTCCTAAATGTTAGAGAGAGAGAAAAACGCAAAACACAAAATATTCTTATGTATTTTGTATTGAAGAAAATCTTGTTCATGCAACCAATATAAAATTTTGAAATTTTTGATTAAGTAAAAATAATTTCACACTAATTAATTTATATGTTGAGTGGTGCATGAAACATACTTTTAATGCTTTATTTTAAACGAAAAAGAAAAAAAAAAGGAGAGAATTTGCGATTAGTTTAAAAGGAATTGAAGTAAGTCTTTTTAATATTCTTATGCTTAATCAGTTAATTGTTTAATGATCGGAATGGCGTCCACTTTTGAAATACTACAAAGCAAGATGAATAAAAGAATCCTTACTTCTCTCAACAAAAAAACAAATCGTTACTTGTTTTCCTTTATCACACTGTCTGTTTTTATATATATCTTTTCAGGAAGTTTAAAGATTAATTTAATCCTCAAATTTTATTAAAATATTTAATTAAATGTTCATATTTTTTTTATAAAAAAAATGAATTAAGTTCTCAAATTTTTAAAATATCTCAATGTTGTACTTTCCATTCAATTGGAGATTTGGAACTAACACCATTAACTTATAAAGTTTTGATAGTTTAAATTTACGAATAATAGCAATTTTAAGCGTTATTTTAATTAAAAATTAAAATAAAATTCATATTATTTAAAAATTAAATTTTAAAAAATAATGAGGATTAAAAATCTGCAGTTTCTGTTTTACCCCGCATTTTCTTTCCCGCACCACCGTAAACCTCCTTCCAGTGGCTCCCAAGCAGCAGCCACTGAGAAAACCATCACCGTTAACTTGATAGTGGTGCGGCGGTGTTAGGTGGGGGTCGTCGGCGTTTCAACGAAGAAGGAGAAGAGATGGAGACTGTAAACTTTTTTTAACGTGTTAGCTCCGATTGGACCGAAAGGATAACGTTGAGGCATTTTAAAAAAAAATTAAGGATTTAATTGAATTTTTAAAAAATATAAGAATCCAATTCAACACTCAAATAAAATTTAATTTGAAGAACTTGAGCATTAAATCTTCTTTCAATACTTCAATAAAATCAAAGGAGAATGAGCAATAAATTCTAGAATGGACGGCGGAATGGCGGTTGGGCGTATGGGAGGATCGGGAAAAAATTGCGACCATATAATTTAATCAGTTTTTTTTTATTATATATAATTATACAACTATATAACAAGTTTTTGTTACATTGCATGTGCATATATTTTAAAAATTCTGTGAATTTTTTTAAAATATATATGAAAATACAAAATATCATTATTACCAAAAGTATGATTATTATTATTAAACAATTGTGGAATCAAGTATTTTAACAAAAGAAAAAGTGTAATACAAGATATAATGATTGTCGAAAATAAGAATTCCATTTTATTAAATAAAATTAAAGAAATACAAGTTTTAAAAGTGAAGCAAAATGATTTAAATCAAGACAGTTTATTTGCATGCTTATTAATATAATGATATGTCAAATTTAAAATACATATTTAAATTAACATTAAATTTTATTAAATGTAAATGATCATATTCAAGAGAAATAATAAATAAATTGGAGAAACTTAATGTCGGCAACACCATTTTTTTTTTTTTGGAAAAGGCAACGTAGGCAAACGCCACTTGACTTATCTATATCATAAACGTCTCTTGTTCTAGATTGATTAGTTGATTACAACTTTGTTTTTACTGTGACATTATTCTCTGTATTATATAACAATTTCAAGTTTATGTTAAATATAAAATTTAATTTATTATTCATCAAATAATTTTTTTCAATTAAAATAATTATATATTAGAAATTAGATATTTAAATAATTGTACAAAAAAAATTGACTCTCTTTTTTATACACTCCCGAATCTCTACTGAATAAGAGAGAGTTGTGCCAACAACAATTGATGTTACAGTAATTACAATTACGATGGTAGGAAAAGTGATAACAATAACATGAAGGCTTAATTGTATATTTCATCTTTTAATTATAATTAAAAATTTAATTAGGTACTTCAATTATTAAAAAGTTTAATCAAATTATTTAATTATTTAAAAAAATTTAATTGAATTACTCAATTATAAAAAAGTTCAAATATATTTATTAATTATTTCATAGAAGTTTAATTGAGTCTCTCAATTATTAAAAAAAAGTTCAATAAAATCCTTTGTTTAAAATTTTACAATTTAAGAAATCTCTTTAAAAATTTATATATTTCTTTGTACGAAAGGATTTCATTGTAGTGTTTTGAATAATTAAAGAGTCTAATTAAACTTATAAATAATTAAGAGACTTAATTGTAGTATTTTAAACAATTAAAGAATTTGATTAGACTTTTTAATATTATAAGATTCAATTAAACTTTTAATTATAATTAAAGAATCAATTATATATTTAAGTCTAACAAGCAATAATTGTAGGGATAATAGTGGATGCTAGAATGATAATAATGGTATGGGAGTGACAAAATAGAGAGAAAAACTCCTACATTGTTAGAATGATGTTGGAAATTATAATTCAAAGCATAAGAGTTTTTTTTTCCAACCAAATGATAAGAGTTAGGAGTTGAAAATCATTAATTTTAATTATATTAAATTTTTATGGGATTGGATTTTAAAATTATATTTCTAACTCTTTTTTATTGGTACATAACTGTTGAAAAAGATTTAAGGGACAAAAGAAAGAAAATCTTTTATTTATGTAGGAAATTACACTCACTAATTATTTTCCTACACACCACTCAATATAGCCTCATACTCTTTCTATCTTCTTTCTTATTTTTCTTTCTTTCCCTTCTCTCTCTTATTTTCAAATGAGCCTACCTAGATGAGTATTTATACCCATTCCTCCTCCTTAATGGATGGTGGAGATTTATTTGATCTAATGGCTAGAATTCTTCTTCTAGAATTCTCCATACACTTCTTTCTAGCCTACACCATTCCCTAATATTCTAGAATATTCTATACTTTTCTACAATACTCCTACCTTTCCTAATTTCTTTAGAAAATTCTAGACATGTTTAGAAGTAGCTAGTGTATTCTTTAACACTCCCCCTCACTAGCTACTTCTCCCTCAAGGCAAACTTCTTTCTAAAGTCGACTTGCAGACCATGCCGAGCGCCTCTCGAAACTTCTCAAACTTTGCCTTGTGAAGACCCTTTGTAAGGATATCGGCAGTTTGCTCTTCTGTCTTGATATGCA
>PYAF01005652.1:164655-192636 GCA_007407185.1 Glycine tomentella
ATTAATTTTCAATTTTTTGCTATAATCTTTATGGAAAATTAATTTTATTAAAATAAATAAAATACAAATTTAATACTTTATTAAAAAATGTAGATTATCAATTTAATAAATGTAATAATAAAAAACTAAAATATGAATCTTAAATTCTAAACGTAATTTCAAATTGAATGTGAATTTAATAATATGTCTCAAACAGATAAAATAAAGTTTAGCTTTCTGTACAATGAAAAAGTTTTAAAATAAGTAAAAATAATATATATTTTTTAACCAAAAAAAAGCTTTTAAAAGCATACATACAAATTTTTATTTTGTATTGATTTTCATATATGAATTTAAATAAATCGAATCACATAACTTAATTATTTTTATTTTTGCTTAGTTTTTCAACTTTTGTTAGATTGGTTGATATTGTTCGAATTTGAACCTCTGTAGCTAGTTGTAATACAAGAAGGTCGAGGGGTCCTGCTTTTATTAGAAGGAAGTGTTGCCAATTAAGTATTGTTAGAATAAATTAATTGATAGCATGATATGAACATGATAACAATCCATTCATTACATTATTACTTTGGAGGTTATGCTTTGTTGTTTGAAAGTGACTCCCACTTAGCCTACTCTTTTATTCTATTCTATATTCTATTTTCCCTCTAAATAAATCTAATCGGAATCTTCACCAGTTAATCAGAGTTTGAGTAGATAAGACTCGTGGATGTGTCATCTCCTTTATTCAATGTTGAATATTGTTATTATTCCTTCCTGGTAAGGAAAAACTCTCTTTCTCTCTAAATTCACTTCCTTCTTAATTCTCACAATACATGCTTAATCTTAATTTTAATTAATTATGCTGTTTTCTGTTTGATCATCAATCAGCATGGTTTTTATCTCTTTCTAGTCTCGTGCTTTGGTCTAAGGTTTCTTTATTTGGGGGGTGTACTGTAATTCAACCATAACATACCCATGTGCTCAGTTCTCAAGAAGACTATTTTTCTCTCTGAAAAAGCCATAGATGGGTGTGTCTTTGTCATTGTTTTGACACTCAATTATCTTTCTTTTCTGTCAATCTTGAAATCTTAGATTTGCTTGCAAGATTATGTCAAGACCCTATCTTGCCTCCTCTCATTAGGATAACTGGCTTTGCCAAATTTGCAATATTTTTTTTGGGGTTCAGTTACATGGGGTGCTCTTTTTACCTTCTCTAATTTGTTTTCCTTGTAAAAAGCCTTGAAATGAAATTTGATGGAGTATATTATTGATTGCTATTACTCTATTCAATTCATCAAAATAATTTTGGATTGTGAGATGATTTCTATGTATATGATCCACCTCATAGGAGAATAGTTAAATTTTTGTGCCTTTTTTTTACTTAATTCTCCTCATCATTTAATGCAGGTATTAAGGAAATACTCTTTCGTTGAACCTCTGAATATTAACAGACCATCATCGGCAGATGGGGTCTGAAGGTCCTCCAGCAGTTGTGACAACAGTTCATGTAACAGGTTTCAAGAAATTCCATGGAGTTTCTGAGAATCCAACGGAGACAATTGTCAATAATTTGACGGAATATTTGAAGAAGAAGGGTTTGCCAAAAGGTTTAGTTATTGGGAGCTGCAGCATTCTTGAGACTGCTGGTCAAGGAGCACTCATTCCCCTCTACAAGACATTGCAGTCTGCCATTACTTCCAAGGAATCGGAATCTTCAAGTTCCAATAAAATTATATGGGTGAGTTTCCCATATACTTGATATGTAGGTTAACAGTGTATGCTCTCTTATTAATCCTTATGAAGTTCTCGTTTATGTTATCAGATCAAGATTGATACCTCTCCATGATTCCAGGTGAATTAATTGCTTACTAATAAAAGAAAACAAAAATGAGACAATATCATTAACTTGGTAGAAAGCTAAATCCTAGAGTATTTGGTCCTATTCCTTGTTTGTCTTCCTACACTAGTTGCATTTTGCAATGTTGAATGTAACCATAGCATGTATAGCCTGTCTCTGTATTACTCTATCAAAGTCTTCTCGTTAAAAACAATTATGCAATAACTTGTGTCCTAATATTTAAAGCAGTTGGATATTCATACGACATACAAATAGGTTTTGGCACCAATAAAGTGAGCAAGGATAAAGTAAATATTCTTAGTCGTTGATAAGAAAGTTAATAGTCAATGTTCCAATCTTCAAAAGGAGTCCGGAGAAATAAAGAGCTATGCTATTGACCGAACCTTTCGTAGTGACTTCGAATCAATAGCCCTATCTTCTTTTTTTTTTTTTTCATTTTGTTTGAGGCAAGCCAAATAGAGAATGAAATGAAGAAATATGGGAACATCAATGATTTATAATGTATGTGCACTTAATGTCAACCATAAATTTTTTCATCAATGACTGAGATTACTTACTTTATCCTTTGAAGTGAGCAACATACTTTAGAGGAGTCAGATCCATACAATCAAGGGTTAATGGTGATTAGAAATCACTGGACTCTAAACTTCAATTTCCTGAATAGTTTAGTATAGAACTAAAATGAAACTTCCATTGGACTTCTTAGTACCTTAACAGTAATACTAAGGCTGTACTAAAAAGGATAACATTGAAAGGGGGATGGTCTTAACATCATCTCTAAGGCATATTTGCCCTCAGAAAGAATGATGAGAGTGACCAGTATGTAAGAACTTTTCCTTGGTTGGATTCAGCTATCTTAATTCTTAAATCTGTAGCCATTTGATTATGTTTTGTTTAATTTCTACATCCATAAATCTTACATTTTTTCTGTTTCTGATTATGTTTGTTTAGCTGCATTTTGGGGTTAACAGTGGTGCAACAAGGTTTGCTATAGAGCGTCAAGCTGTCAATGAGGCTACCTTCCGCTGCCCTGATGAAATGGGATGGAAGCCCCAGGTTAGATTGGATCAATAGATGCATTATAAACTTGCTTTAATCAAATCTGATCTTGAATAACTCTGTCCTCCTATATTGAATATTTCCAAAATTTGTATGTTGCAGAAAGTCCCTATTGTTCCTTCAGATGGTTCAATTACACAAATACGGGAGGTAAATTGGATCATCGGTTTTTCATACACTTCAATTCCTAATGCTTAGTATTTGGCTGGTGTTAAACTGTTAGTCCTAATATAGTAATGTTAAGCTTTGTTTTATATCTTGCAAGTATTTAAGATGCTGTTATTGGTTTACTAGTTTTGATGAACCTGCAGCTTCAGCTTACACCATGTTCAATATCATGTAGCAGGCTTTTCAATTGTTTTGGGGCCATAGCATCTAGAGTCTTTATGTTCTTCATTTGTCAAAAGTTAAAAATAAGGAGTTATAGAGAAATATTTGGCTTTATTAGTCGGTGCCTCTTGATGGAGGCATGTATAGGTACACAGTACAAAGTTATTGGTTTGCATATAGAAAACATGATGCAAATAACTGCATAATTGCTGTATCAAAATTTTGGCATAATGATTATCTGCTGTTTTCATCTATCATATGATTTTGTGTCTCATGTTCCAACTTTTATGCAGACTACTCTTCCTGTGGAAGAGATCACCAAGTCCTTGGCAAATAAGGGCTATGATGTAATGACGTCTGATGATGCAGGAAGGTTTGTGTGCAACTACGTTTACTATCATTCCCTTCGCTTTGGGGAGCAGAATGGGACCAAATCCCTTTTTGTGCACGTGCCACTCTTCTCTACAATCAATGAAGAGACCCAAATGCAACTTGCTGCTTCCTTGCTAGAGGTACTTGCTTCAACATGCCAGTGACATCCGACTAATGCAAATGTTCTGGTGTTGCCATGCTTAGGAAAGTGAATGAGTGTACTTTGAATGAGATGCTTTAAATTATGATTACAAGATGTTGTTTTGAAATGGAAAACGGTTTATTGCAAATGGCATGTGTAGCAGAGGCGATTGCTTTCATCAGTAAATGTTTCTGATTAAATGCTTCAACAAATTGTCAAGACATGTTGACCTCTTCAGTGTTACCTTGTGAATAAATGTTCATTTTCCTTGTCCTTAAGATACTGTTCTTATTTTTTGTTGTAACTTGGTTATGAATAAATTGTATACGATACGCGTGTCCGAGTAAAATTGAAAACTAAATTCACAAAATGGTTTTTCAGCTAGATGCTCAATGGACTGATGAAGCCATTAACAGTTCCTATTAGTTGAGTTCTATCATTGAGATCACTAACTATTTCCTCTCTGTTTGGGGATGTTCCTCGGTAGGTTTGTTGTGACATTGTGTTGAGGTTAAGTGAAATAATTAAATTAGAATTATATACAACATAGCATGTTGACTTAAAGTACAAGTTGGTCGTTAGATTATACATGTTAAGTGATTTAGTCTTTCATTATTTTAGTGACTAATCTAATTTAGTTTTTCAGTAATTAAAAAGCATTATACTTGCTTTCTATTCTGCCCAAACCTGGCTGAGCGTAAAAAAAAAAAATGTGGATTAAAAGATTAGGACATACTAGATTTATTTAATAATATCCATGATTTATGAATATTTTTTTAATAAATAGAAAACACTAAGGTAAGTTCATTCCAATTTTACAAAGTAATCACAAGTTCCATAGCTTTGGATTCGCTAGCCCAATCATGATTTTCCCACTCGTAAAAGAAAAAATTCTTCCCTTTTTTGGTCAATTGTGAACTAGGAGGATTTCAAACCCCTGACACCGTAATTTGTAGCCACATGCTCTAACTCGTCATCTCTATTGGATATTTTATTTTCCAGAATATACTAAAAAATGGAAACATTTCCTCTTCCTAACCTAAGATGTGAAAATGTCTCTCTCTCTCTCTCTCTATAAGAACGGTGTGTTCGGTAATTTATTTTATTTCTTCCAGATGCACAATTTGGTCTCTAAACCATGTATGTTAATTAGGACTGGACAAAAAAATCCATATCCATAAAATAATCTATATTCAATCCAATCTAATCCATTTTAAATCCATTTAAATGGATTAGTTTCATATCCAAATCCATTTTTTTGGATTTTAAATCCAATCCAATTAAGTGGATATGAATTGGATATTTGTTTGGATTTTTAAATCTAATTTTTTTTTGCCAACTTTGACTGAGGCTATTATTTTTGTCAACGTCAACTAATAATGATTTTATGCCGTCATCGTTGAGCCTATTTTTCGATTAATGTTGGTAAGATTTTTTTAGTCAACATTGATCGAGACTGTTTTTTGCCCGATATCAGTCGTTGCTATTTTTTTGTCGACATCAGCTAGATTTTTTTTGTTGATGTCTATTGAGATTATTTTTTATCGACATCAAGTAGGTTTTTCGCTCGACGTTGACTATGATTTTTTTTTTGTTGACGTCAGAAGAGACTATTTTTTGGCCGACATCAGTTGAAAAAATCATCGACCGACATCAGCTAAAAAAACCTAGTTGACATCGACAAAATATTTTCCCAATTGACACCGATCGAAAAAATCCTAGTTGATGTCAACAAAAAATATCGCTAGTTAATGCCAGCCAAAAGAAATAGTCATTGTTAATGTTGACCAACAAATCCTAGTTGTTGCCAACAAAATATAGTTTCAACCAACATTGGCAAAAAAATATAGCTAACGTCGATAAAAAAAAAAAAGTCCTGACGAATGTTGGAAAAAAAATATCAATGATCGACATCGGCAAAAAAAAACCTTATCAATGTTAGCCACAAAAATCATAACCAATGTCGGCCAAAAATTAGTCACGATCGATATTGATCGAAAAATCCCTAGTTAATGTCAGCCAAAAAATGCACTGACTAAAAATCCTGGCTGACCTCAACCAAAAAGTAACTTACCTAAGATCGACCAAAAACATCATTGACCAATGTCGGTTGAAAATGCACTGACTAATGTCAACAAAAAATAGTCTTGGTTGATGTCGATCTAAAAATGTCTGGACCGATATCTGTCGAAATTACTTTGGTTAAGGTATGCCAAAAATACACTAACCAATATTGATAAAAAAATAGTCTTAACCAAGGTCGATTGAAATAGCTCTTAAATGGACAAGTACTAAATTTTTACTTTTTAGCATTTAATAACTAAAATTTATAAAAAAAAAAAAAAAATCTTATAACATTTAAGTGGATATAAATTGGATATATCCAAATCCATATCCATTTAAAGATTGGATCTTGAATCTAAATTGTTTTTAAAAAAATATGAATATGAATTTAAAATTCAATCCATTTAAATAGATATGAATTGGATATGGATTGGATTCTTAAAAATCCAATCCATGCCCACCCCACTGTTAATGTCCCGACGAAGGCACGCAGTGGACAAATTTTGTTGGGATGGACTGTTCTTTAACTCAAATATTTGCACACATAGGCTATTAAAGATTTCAGTCATTTATTTAAAAGTTGAGATTAAAAAGGGTTCTAATACTACTGTTGCAAAATACTTCCAAAAAACGAATCCTTTACATTCCTGAAACGTGCATTTCAAAGATGATGCACACTGTTGAAAGTTGAACATATTTACAAGAATATTCTACTTTTTTATTAAAAAGAAAAAAAAATCTTGCCTAATAATGCCATAGCTAGCTCCTATTTCTGGTTAAAAGTGCCATCTTTTTTGGTCAAAATACCCATTGCTCAACCATTTTTTACCAACACCAAACAACATCATTGAGCCAGAGATAGTGGATTTCCATCTAGAAGGGCACTAAAACCGGTGGAATTGTAAGTGTGTGCATAGTTCCATATGCATTTCAGTAAAATGGGTTGACCAAAATTTGGCCTTGTGCAGGAAGCAATTCCACTTAAGACAGAATGAGGTTTATGCACGACACAATATCCCAGCATGCAAACCACATCAAATGGCTTCTCACATCATAAGTTCCTCTAATGTTTGAGTGTAAAACACGGGAAACTGAAACTGTTGTCTGTTGTGCTCTAGTTGATGCAGACACATGCAGTTCTTGGATCGCAAGTTATATTTCATTGTTCACATAACAACCGGCTCCAGATGTATAAAAGCCTGTTACTCCATCATCTGAAGTCACGTATAAGAAAAAAGTTATCTTGTATATTCAACTTAAATATAACCAAATATAAAAGACAATTAATAGAAATACGTTGGAAATGACCTAATTATAAATAACACTTTGTGTTTTTAGTGTGAATTCCATCAGTTTTGGGACTGAGCAGGTGAAATTATTGTAAAGTTTTCTATATGGACATTTTGACAAATATCAAATCGGAAATGGAATTGACTAATTGAGGGTTGTTCTTGGTTTTGAGTCCTTGTACTTTCAAATTGGAGCTCATAGAGAACCTGCCAACCTGCATAAGAGGATTCAATGACAACACAAAGCACTTCTATATCTAGGTAGGCATGCAAACCGAACTAACACTTTGCTTGGACATTCAGAGAACTCCACTCATCGCTGGTATTTTGATCTTAGGTCACTATCATTTAGATCGAAAGGAATAAAGGGCAATATGGTGCATGTGCTTTGATGTTCTTTCTGTTAACCTCAAACAATAATTTGTTTGCCTAAAATTTGTTGGATATAATACAAAATTTTGTATTCGCATGATTACACATCCATTTTATTTTGAGACACCTTTTTTAATTTTTGATGAATGTAAAGGACACCCCAAAATGCAACGCTGGTTAAAATCATTGTTGAAGACCCTTTACTTTGATGCAGACATTAGCTTATGCAATTTCTTCAAATTTCTCACTACTAGCTTTATCCTATTATAGTAAGTTATAACTATTTTGTAAACCCATTTTACCCGGCATCTTATCATAAAAGCATATAATTCTTGCATGTTTGTGGCCAAACAGATTATAAGTTAGTACATGATGTGTTACTAAAGAAAAAGCTCAAAGTTACATGATTATGAAGCTTTATTCACATAATTGCTTCTTATCATAATATTACTTTCTCAGTGACGCATTATTGTAGTAGTGTCAAAGTAGGCTACGTGATACCTTATTGTATACAAGATTCTTCTCTGATATGCAACATTCTTCTGGAGATGTTGAACGTTCCAATCTAAAAACAAATGTTTTCTCAATTTTGATTTTACCCACGTACATATGTTCGATAATTTCTCTAGATTACTAACTTCAAACCTGATGTGTGACCGTGAAAATGTGCTATAAACATAGTTGAATATATGATGTCATTCACTATAAGGGTATCATCATTAATTAAACATATTTTAAATTATTAATATTTTTTTCAAAAAGATATTAAAATTCAACTTAGAAATAAAGATAAAAAATACAAAAGGCAAATTTGCACGCTTAGCCTAGAATGTCAGGTTATCACGCCAATTCCTAGGACTTAAATTAGTATATGCACACTTAGCGAAAGATTTCCCGCTAAGCATGCATCATCAGAAAATCAAAACACACAAACAAACAAAAAACATAAGCAACACTCCTACACACACTCCAAATTCAATAAAAATGCAAGAAAAGGGATAGAAATCATGGGTTGTCTACCAGCACTTTTAATCTAAAGCAAATTGAATTGGACTATTCTAGACTTACTTTTTTAAAAAGATATATATATAAATTAAATAATAGCAAAGATAATAAAAAGCCCTTTTAAAATTATTGACATCACTGGCAATAAAAGCTTCAAGGCTAACTGCGTGGTGAAGTGAAAATTTGGTGGATAATGTCCAGGCTTCAGGTGAAAAATGCTAACAAATAAAAGAAGAAGGTAACCTCTTTAAATAACAAGTAATGTATTCACATCTAGGATCTCGGTCAGGGGACAATTTATTTAAAAATAAAAATTGATAATAATAAATTTAAATATATAAAATTAAAAAATATAAAAATATAAATAGTAAGTTAAAATATATAAAATTAAGAGAGATAAAATATAAAAATATTAAATAATTATATGTAACTTTTTTAAAAGTAAACGGATGCATTTACCCATTCTCACTTCCAAATAGGTCCACCGATGTGTTAAAGGCAAACTCAGCACTGCAGTCTATTATCACCTTAACATTTTTTTATTTTAATTTTTTGTCTCTTAAAATATTTTTGATAACTTTTAACCCTTCACTAATATTTCGTCATCATTTTTAATTCTTTTCAATTTTTTTTGTCCATTTTTAGTTTCTTATTTATTTTTATGATTAAAAAAAGTCTCAATTTGAACAATAAAAATAAATAAAAAACTAAAATTATTAACGAAAAATTAATGAAAGATTAAAATTTGTATAAAAAAATATGAATAACTAAAAATTATAATTTAAAAAAGTTGAGTAACTAACAATTTAATTAACCCTAAGTTATATTAGAATTGATTGGAACGGTAACAAAGGTTTTGGATTTGATTACAATTTAAGCGTTTGATAGATATATGAAAATTGGTGGAGGGGAGTCATGGGAACACAGAAAATTTGGAAGAAAAGGCTAGTAAAATGATTGAACACAGACACAGAGATGCAGTAATGAGAGAGGTGCGTAGAATTACAAATCTATCCCCAGTCGAGAAAGGGAAGGTGGAGATATACGCCCTCAGGTGGAGGCTGCAGCGAGGGGGGAAGATTGCCCAATGAAACTCCTACCACATTCCCTGCACATAGATATCATCTTTATTATTCTATTGCTCCTCACTAACTGAACTAACACAAACATAAAGTGAAAAAATGAATAATTAATTAAATGTTAAATTAGATTTTTTTTCAACAAATTTATTATTTATGTTTAATTTAATTCTCGATTTTTTTATTCAATTTAATTTTTTAATTTTTAAAATTAATTTAATTTTATTCTTTAGTTTTTTATTCATTATATTTTTTTTGAAAATGTGTATTATATAAAGGTTTTAAATCATTTAATAAACTGTGATTTTTTATCATTTAGATTCAAGAATCAAATTAAGTCAATTTAAAAAATAAAAAAAATAAATTTTAAAAATAAATTAGAGGAAAAAGAGATTTAACCCTAATTAAATTACCTGGTGACGGTGACGGCGTGGTTACGATTGGGGGCTGCTGTACATTGTTGTTGGGAATGGGATGGAGATATTTGCAAGAGTCGCCGTAACGGCAAAATCCCTAAACATTGAGAGAGTGAATGAGAATGGTTGGGATGAAAATTGAATGGGAAGTTGAAAATTGAGTGGGTACCGTGTTGACGAAGTGAAAGCAAAGGGATCGATTGGGAACGGGAGGGATTTGTTGCTGTTTGAAGGAATCGTACCAGCGAGCTTTGGCCTGCTGGTGTTGAATACCCTGAACGTGTCGTTTCCGATCCGCTGGTGTGTCTTGGAATTGCTTCTCGCAGTAATCGCAGTAATACTTCTTCACCGGCATTCTCTCTTTCAATCTAAACTAACACAAACTAATCTTTACTTAAAAATGGGATCAGACACACAAATTGAAATTTCAGGAAAACTTCTCGATATATCTAGGGTCGTCCACCGGATATCTTAGTCATTTATTTGTATTATAAAATAGTCAATTTTTTTTTTAATTTATTTCTTATTTTCAAAGATTCGCATAGAGAAAACATTGAAAATAAACTTTTTTTCTCTAATTTTTAGGAGTGTTGATCAACCTATTCAAATCGATACAAACTGTGGTGACCAAATCGAAAACTTGATAACCAAAATAACCGAAAATTGAAAAATTGAAAATCGAAAATTTTCACTGGATTGGATCGATTTTCAGATTGACTAGTGAAAACCGATCCAATCCAACCGATCCAATTATAAATCATACCTTACCCTTTACCCATTTGGATCTATTCTCCATCATAGCCCAAAAATCAAAAATCTAATACATTACTTCTTATTTTTTCCAATGAACGTGTTTGTCCAATGAAAATTAGAAAATGGTGTTTATTTTTGTTCAATGAATATGTTTGTTTATGCTAGATACTCCTTATTTTGATAAAAATAAGTCTCATAAGTTTTATTTTTAGACTTTTTAAAAAACCGAAAACCAATCCAATCCAAACTGAAAAAAATTGGGTTGGATTTGGAAAAAATTTCAAACCGAATGGATGATCAAATGACCAAACCGAAGGGATTGGATCGGATGATTTTTTGCTTCAAAATCGATCCATTCCAGACCGCGAACACGCCTATTGTTTTCTACATGAATTTTCGAAAGCAAAAAATAAATTAAATTAAAATTGCAATTTCATAATTAAACAGTGAAATTAGAAAATGAAAATACAAATAAATAGGTCCTTATATTGATAAAAGTTCTTAATTTAATTGATAATATTATATTTATAATGATATTATTTATTTTGAAATATATTAACTTAACGTTGCTATACAAGTAGTGTCAAAGAAATACTTTTAAACGGAGGAATGATTTGTTATAAAAAAACGGACGATACATGGAGTGCGAGTGTGATTGTAATTACTAATTTGTTTAATGTAAAGAGATACCGGTGAAGAATGGGTTAATAGTCTTTCTTAGATGTTAATAGGGGTGTTTGCATGTTGATTCGAGTTAGTTCTTCCTAAATTTAGGATCTAAATCAATTAAATTTGATCGGTTTGATTTGATTCGGTTTTAAAAAAAATAAAACCCAACTCATATATAAATGGTTTTGTTCAGTTTGGACCAATGGCTTATCCATTTAAGTTTGATCTTTTTTCTTAGAACTATTATTTTATATCATGATTCATCCAAATATTCAATACAATTAACATAATAGGATAGATAGTCATTTTTGTCCTTGAATGTGTACAGACTTGATAAATTCATCCTTGAAAGATATGAAAATTCAAATTTTAGTCCTCGAAAGTTAAAAAAAATGCAACAAATTCATTCGTTAACTTCCGTCTGTTATCATTAATGAAAGAGCCTACGTACACATGGGGATGAAAATATCACAAAAATGATTGTCGACATAACTGCAGAATAGATTGGATTAAAATGTCAGTAAATTTTCATTTGACCAAAATGTCAATAAGTTTCCATTGGATAAATTTGTTAGGTCCTGAAATTCGTTTCATTTAAGGGTAAAATGCAATTCAGGATAAATAGTCATTTTCGTCCTTGAAAGTGTAGAGCGCTAACAAATTCATTTTGAGAGATGAAAATTCAAATTTTAGTATATTCATTTACACTCATTGCAAATTTGCTATAACTATTTGCTTGTCTTTTCAGCTACTGAGATCATTGACACATTGCTGGAACATAATAGTATCATAGGATATTCATTGGGTTATTTGTCTCTCTACAAATCCTTTTCCCATATTCTTTTTCACGCTGTAAAAGCTATCATAAATTTGATGTTTTTACCAAAATCACATCCTTTACTCGTTTCCGTATTACCAAACTCCCCAATACCATTCAAAATGCCTGCAGAAGTTGAAGCAAAATTTAAGGTTATCGGATTGACATTGATTTTTGAAATGTGATTTCGAACGAGGACGTGACATGTTCTATCAAAAAAATCTAAATAATACTTTTAAATAAAAAATTACCAATTTGGGATTGTTTTGAAACTATTTACGCTTATAGGATAGTTAATCACGTCCAAATTGGGTGTGACTGACCCCTATATAAGCAAAAAAAAAAATTACTTTTTCACACTTTTACCATTTCACCTTCTCTCTAAAAGTTCTTGAACTTTTTCTCTAGAGTTTGTGAGTGGGTTATCTTTGCAGCGAAGCTCTGCTAACAAGTAAGTGAATTTAATAATTTTGCATATTATTTAATATGTTATATTATTGAATTAGAACATTGTTAGGGTCATATGAAATTGTTAGCGACGTAGGTAAATTTTATCTGCGTAGATGTTAGCTTCGTAGAAAATTGTTAGAGACTGTTACATAGAATTATTTTAGATGATAGTTAAGTTTAGGGTTTAGGGTTTAGCGTTTAGCTTAGTTTAGTTTTCAATTTATAATTATTTTACTAAAGTTATTTAGTTAAGTTTAGTTAGAACCATTTTATTAAAGTTATAGTTTAGTTTAGTTTATTTTTTATTAATAGGAAATATTAAATAAGGGTATTAAATTATTAATTATAATATTGATTTATTTATATTAAGATAGTCAGAGATGGCTGATTTATCATTGTCTGCTTCTTCACGGTCTGGATCCGATCATGAGGGTGAACCCAGGGATCCGACGACACATGTTATGCCTACCCCGTATAAATGAGGTGTTTTGCGGAGGCGTACCCAGCGCACACACGTTTCACAGGCTGTGTGGCATGAGGACACATGTTGAGTGTTGAAGACTTGACGTGGTAAAGTCACGGGGGGAGGGGGCAGACTGTGACAATATACCTGACATCGTTGCTGAGATGTTAGGAGAGACTGAATTCCTACATGTCGCACGTATGCGACATATTCAGGTATGTAATTCTGAATCGAATAAATTAAATTTTGGGTTTGAAAAAAACTACAAAAATATTTTTGTTTATAACTGTACATACGAATTGATTATTGTTAAAAAAAATAGATCAATCCTGCACTTATTAGTGCTCTGGTTTAGAGGTGGAGACCAAAGACACATACATTTCACATGACGCAGGGAGAGATGACTATCATGTTAGAAGACATGGCCGGTATCTTAGGATTGGCCAACAATGACAATATCGTCACCGGATCCACCTCAAACGACTGGGCCACCGTCATTGAGGACATATTTGGTCATCTTCCACAGGCAAAGTGTGAGCTGAAAGGTGGATTTCTGCGCCTGTCTTACTTTGGTAGACATTATGCGCATTGGGGTGAGGTAGCTGCAGATCCCGTAGAAGTCATGCGATTTATGAAGGCGCATATTGTGCGTATGATTGGAGCATGGCTACTATACGACAGATCCGGGGGAAGCACTGTCGCCTGTCGCTACGTCTCATTGCTTGGAGGGGACTTTGGAGACATAGGTAGCATAGTTAGGGCTCTGCGGTCCTTGCACATTTGTTTAGACAAATGTGCGAGTGTACAGATCCATAGAGAAGTGACATTGGTGGGTGTCACGTGCTTCTTCAGATATGAGCGTAGCTTAGATTCCCACCCATTGCTCCAACTATTCCTCAGCCTACTCAGTCGAAGTGGCATTACGGACACAGGTATGTGTTATTATTTATGTTATTAACTATGTATTAATGAGTATTATAAGTATTCTAATGTCAGTTATTTTGAAAATAGGTTTAATGCTTTAGGCCGATTTCGAGCACACGAGCTTCTTTGGTATCAACTAATATTAGATTCCTTTGTCGAGAAGAGGTACATATTGTTATTTATAAGAGTTTTTTTTTGTTGTACTTTAATAATTTGCATTTTTTGTCGCTATTCTTTCATAATTGTGTTTTAATTCTTTTGTGCAGGTGGTTTAGCAACCATATGCAGGCTACTACTTCCTTGGTGCATCTGATCAGCAGCGACTGTTGTGGATGGCTAGTACTCCAGTTATATGCTTCCACACAGTTGAGTATTCTCATCCGGACAGATGCATGCGTCAATTTGCGAGGGATCAACCAATCCCACAAAGGCCTAGGAAGCTGAAGGGTGTGCATGACCTGTAATTGCAAGGTAAACCACAGGATAACTGAGTCTGTAAGCTGAGACCCTTTATACGGCGATGGGAGGTTAGGGACCGACACATTGACCTGCCCCCTATTGCTTTATCCATGGCATCAGGGGACGTTGGGGTTGCAGCTTCTGGGACCAGTAGTGACGTACCTGCTGCTGATTGGAGTGTTATCGATATTCAAAACCTGTGGGCTCAGGTTGATTATACTCCATTCGGTTGTGGGGATTGGCCATCACATGGACCATATGCGCCCCACCTCCTGATTATCCCCGACAATCATCGCCAGAACAGGGAACTCCATACCCACCTGCAGACGTAGATCCTTCGTAGGTAGGCCCTTCTCGAGCTCGTGGTAGACGTAGGTTACTTGATCGTCAAGTGCGTCATTATCAGTGGTCACCAGAGTCATAGATTTAATTTACATGGTTTATCTTACATTATTACAATATTTTCGTGTAATGGACTTTATTTTTCATGTAGGATTTACCCAAACAAGTCATTTAGTAACATTAACAAAAACATGTCGTGTAAATAAAAACACATGTATTATGGAGTTAGGTTTGTTGGACTCCAAATCTATCCGAACCTACATGTATTATGGAGGAAGTATAGTAGCATATAAGTTGAAGATTGTTGCACATAAGTTCTCATGGGTACGAACGTTTTGAATTCTCCTCCTCGCAGTTTGCAAAACTAGTTTCATCTCCTGTTTTCACTTTTCAGTACTCCATTTTATCCTTCTCCTTTTCTCCAGACACTTCCTTCTGCATTTTCATGCACTGATTCCTCATTCAACCCTCTTTCCTTCCCTTCATTCAACAACTACTCTACAATGGAGTCATCAGAGGATCCTGTCATCCAAGTCAAAGAAGAACAATTCATGGTTTCACCATTATCCGGTAAAAACATAGTTCACAGAACTGCTTAATTGATCAAACCTTGTGTGCAAGACTCGACAACTCATCCTCATTCCAAGTTCTCTTCTGGAAGAACAGCCACTGTCGATTCGGACCACGCAAAGTTGCTTGAAGTAAGATTCACCATGTGGAACTGTAAAATGATATTGACAACACTATGACGAATGCAATTAAAAAACTTTGTGGTCCTTCATATGGTGGCCAATAAATTTGACACAACGCATGACTGCTACACCATATGGAACTGTAAAATGACATTGACAACACCATGATGCATGCCTGCTACACCATGTGAAGGGTAAAATCTCGGTCGAAATTGACAACACTATGCACATTGGATTCCAAACAAGCCTCTCTCAGAAAGACAACCACACAACTATAAATAACACAAGACACCGTTAACACAACCACACACTCCCACACAACATACCTCCGCAAACGAAATTCAATATCAATATTATGGCATTCTTAGGAGAAACAAGCACTCAGATCATTGCTAACTCCAAATTAGTGTTCATTTTTCCAAATGGATCAATCAAACACAACCAAATTGGTGTTTCTTTTCAATGTCCTACTCCAATACCAATGCAAGTTCCTAATGAGTGTTCTTTTCAGACACTCAAGAGTAGGATGCACAACACCCTTCTGCTAACCAATGACCAATTTGTTGATGAAATCTACTACCGACAACCATCCCTAGATGTAGGTCAGCAATATTTTTTTCATTCTCTGCAACTCACAAATGATGATGATGTTTGCACAATGTTAATGTGCAATGAGCAATACCCGTGTGTTGGCCCTATAGAAATATTATGTACCATCAACAGAACACCAGATCATATACTCAACCTACTTCGATCCACCAACGGATGTTGGGCATGATGCTCACTAAAATGATTCAAATGGATTTCAAACATGTCCACTGCTCAACATCTGTGAAACTATGATTAGTTTGGTTATTTTCGTATTTAATTGTTATTGTTATTTTCATTTTATTAAGTAGTGTTTATTAAGTTTGGTTATTTTCAATTGTTATTGTTATTTCAATTGTTTGTTCCGTTATTTTCGTTTTATCAAGTAGTGTTTATTATGTTTGTCTCTCTGTCTCTCATCTCAATTACCATTATTTACGGTGTTTTTAATTATTATAATGAGCAAGTACATGTGTTTAAATACTACTTAGAATTGAAAAATTCAGAAAAAAAAAAAAACCTTATTTTAAAAAACACAAACACATACGAATTGACAAATGATGAAAGTCTCAACATATTTTCAACAAATTTGTGATTTTTTTAAATGAAATACATTAAGATACAACTATTTAAAGTAGCATCATTACAAAATCATGAAATAACACCACGATTAGGACAAGCTCTCTGATTATGTCCAACTTGCTTGCAAATTTCGCATTTGACGCGTCGTTGACTTGTTATGACTTCGTCCATCTCATTATATATTCTAGTGGACCTTGGACGACCCTTTGCATGCAACATTTCCCTGTCAGGTATGAGAACTGGATCTTCACTCGATGGAATAACACGTTCATTACCAATTGGCTGTCATGACAATGAGTAAGCCTGAACCAAATTACTTACCAGAAAGACATCATCCACATACTGATAAGCATTTTGGTGAACATGCAAAGCAGCAGTTGCGGCGTCACTACATGGGTATTTGAAGGCCTTAAACTTGCCACACTAACAAAAACGCTCTACAAGGTTGACTGAATATGACCTCTCCCAACCCTCCTCCACCTCAAATAATGTTTGATCAACATTATATGTGCATACATGGTGGCCTGTAGCAAGGGACTGATTATGCCTCATAGCATCAACCACATTTTTGCAATGTCGTTGTGAATGGTCAACTTGTGAAACAGCCGCCTGACCCTTGCTTACAAAATATTGAACCAATATGTTGTACGTATGCTTCACCAGAGTAGTGATAGGCATGTTTCTTGCTCCCTTCAACACCCTGTTTACTGATTCAGACTAGTTTGTTGTCATATGGCCAAATCTTCTCCCATCTACATCATATGCACGTGTCCACTTTTCCTTAGGGATGCTATCAATCCATTCTGCAACCTGTGGACTAGTATCACGAAATCGTGCAAACACTACCTCAAAATCAACCATATAGGGAGTATAACCTGCAAAACAATCATACCATTAACAATATTCCGTTTACAAATATATCCATGTAATATATTCAAAATAGTTTTTAAGCATACCTAAATTCATCAGGGTCTTCTTCAATTTTTCATTCCTGAACCTTTGATTAAAATTACTAGCAATATGAGGAAGGCAAAACACGTGATGCGCATAAGGTGGTTGTCAACCAGCATGATTCTCCACAGCAGATAATATTATAATTAATAATTTAATACCTTCAAACTAAATTACATTACAAATAATTATCCTAAATAAATGAAAATTATAATTAATAATTTAATACCCTTAATTAATAGTTCCTATTAATAAAAAAAATAAACTAAACTAATAATATGCAAAATTATTAAATTCACTTACTTGTTGGGAGAGCTTCACTGCAGAAATAACCCACTCACAAACTCTAGAGAAAAAGTTCAGGAACTTTTAGAGAGAAGGTGAAATGGTAAAAGTGTGAAAAAAGTAAATTTTTTTGGCTTATATAGGGGTCAATCACGCCCAATTTGGGCATGATTGACTGCCCCATAAGCATGAATAGTTTCAAAACATCCCCAAATTGGTAATTTTTTTATTTAAAAGTATTATTTAAATTTTTTTGCCGGTGAAGAAGGGGTTAATAGTCTTTCTTAGATGTTAATAGGGGTGTTCACATGTTGATTCGAGTTAGTTCTGGCTAAATTTAGGATATAACCCAATTAAATTGGATCAGTTTGATTTGATTCGATTAAAAAAAACAACTCATATATAAATAGTTTTGTTCAGTTCGAACCAACGGGTTATCCATTTAAAATTGATCTTTTTTTTCTTAGAACTATTATTTATGTCATGATTTATCCAAATATTAATATAATTAACATAATAGGGTAAATAGTCATTTTTGTCCATAAATATGTAAAGACCTGACAAATTCATTCCTGAAAGATATGAAAATTCAAATTTTAGTCCTCGAAAGTAAAAAAATTGCTATAAATTCATTCATTCGTTAACTTCCGTCTGTTATCGTTCATGAAAGAGCCTACGTACACAGAGGGACGGAAATATCACAAAAATGATTGTCGACATGACCGCAGAATAGATTGGATCAACATGTCGGTAAATTTTCATTTGACCAAAATATCAATAAGTTTCCATTGGATAAATTTGTCAGGTCCCGAAATTCGTTTAATTTAAGGGTAAAATTTAGGGTAAATAGTCATTTTCGTCCTTGAAAGTGTAGAGTGCTAACAAATTTATTTTGAGATATGAAAATTCAAATTTTAGTACATTCATTTACACTCATTGCAAATTTGCTACAACTATTTACTTGTCTTCTCAACTACCGAGATCATTGACACATTGTTGGAACATAATAGTATCATAGGATATTCATTGGGTTATTTTGTCTCTCTACAAATCCTTTTCCCATATTCTTTTTCACGTTGTAAAAGTTGTCATAAATTTGATGTTTTTACCAAAATCACATCCTTTACTCGTTTCCGTATTACCAAACTCCCCAATACCATTCAAAATGCCTGCAAAAGTTGAAGCAAAATTTAAGGTTATCGGATCGACATTGATTTTTGAAATGTGATTTTGAACAAGGACGTGATCTGTTCTATTATATTCTTTTTTTTTTTGTGTTGAAATTATTATTATCAACGTTGATTTGGTTTTGTGTCCCTTTTGTTTAGTGAGTTTTGAAAATTATTATGTGTTAGACCTAGTCCTATTTGAGAGAGAAGTTGACATTTGACAACTATAATAACCTAAGTTTCCAAAAAAAAATCTCATGCTAACAGTGTGGGAGTGGCGCCGTTAGCGTGGGATCGGCGCCAGTAACGTGGGAGCGGCGCCGTTAGCGCCAGGACTCGACCAAGTGGCGCGGTTAGCGCCAGAATGGCCCTGGAGACCCCTAGATTCGAATATCTGGCGCGATTAGCACCAGAATGCTCCAGGAAGCCCTTTCTTTCGAATTGGTGGAGCGAATAGCATGGGGTGCAGTGCTATTAGCGTGGGAGCGCAGCTGGGGGCCTATAAAAGGCCATTTTCACGTTTTGTTGAGAGAAAAACTCTTCCTTCTCCTCCCTCTGACCTAGAACAACCATTGATGACCAGAGAAGCTTCATATCTTCTCCATACTTCATCTAAACACTTTCCACCCAACTAGAAAGTTGATTAGAACCCCTCTATGAGCTAGATTCCAGCTTCAATTCTTCGAGAGAACCATTAATCGGAGATATCCTGTTCTCTAGAGGACTTTGTAAAACTAAGTTTTGGAGGAGAAAGAAGGCGATTCAAGGACGCTAGAGCTTAGAGAAGTGATCCTCCAGCCTTCCTCGACAATTTAGAGGTAATAAACTCAAGTTTTACCGATTGATTTGTGAAATGGTTCTTTGGATGAATAGTAACCCAATTGTGTTAGGGCTGGAATTAGGCTTGGATTCTTTAGAAAAGTATGTTCAGGGGGTTGTTCTGATGAATACTAAGGTTTGAATCATAACTTTTGATAAAGTTTGGTTTAGACTCAGATATATGTATGAGTAGGAAGAATGTTGATGAAATGGAAGGTATTATGATAGATATGAACTTAGGTGTTGTTACACTAGTTGCTCAGGAGGCTTGATAAATGGTGAAAACATGTTGGATTTGTTGTTTTGGGCAACTTGTTTATCCTTGAAATATAGAATGGTTAAGCAACAAAATGCTTTGAATTGAACTTATGCAGAGTCTAGGGGGACTCTAAGATCTTGGTTGGACCAAGATAGATTCTGTTGAAGGTCTGTGAATCACCTATAAGGTGGTTAGCTCTGTTAACCCTAAGATAGAGAACAGTTAGGCTTTAATGGAAAGGAATAGCGTTTCCTTTCATTCTAACGGTTGAGGACCGTTATTGATTGATTGATTTCATGCCTTGTGTAGGACGTGATAGTGATATTGCTGGTGGTTGTGACCACGAAGTCGGGAGAGCCGGTGTAGCGCTAAGAGTAGATAAGCTCTTTGTTCTTGGGAGTGTTTCCCTTACTTGTGTTCCACCACACCCGAGGGGGTGATGGTTATTGCATGTCATGTGTATTGAAATTGTATGTTACTGTTTTATTGAAAACATGTATATGATATGCACTATGATGATGTGTTGTTGATTGATGAGTTTTCTCTGGCCAGTAGAATAGAGTACTATGGATTTCCGTTGGAAATGTACCTATCACAGATGATCTTCCCTCGGAATTGCCATAGGTATCCAATGAGGTCCTAAGGGAATGTACCTGTTCAGATGATCTTCCTTAGGCATTGAATTAAGTCCTAAGGGAATGTACCTATTCAGATGATCTTCCTTAGGCATTGGATGGAGTCCTGGACGATTGTACCACTGGGTGGATGATCTCTCTCAGACCATGTGATATGTGCATATCTATTATATTGTTCACCTGTGTTGTGATATACATGTCATATGTTTTATGGGAGCCGTGATGGCTGGATTGTGTGTGTGATGCAAATTTTGATATTATATGCTATGGAAGTAAACCAGGGGGAGGAAAGACCTCCAAGGACCCTGAGTTTACTGAGATTGTTATCTCACCCCTGTTGGGGATCATGTTTTTGCAGGTGATGCTCAGGGAGCGGCTGATAGATCCCAGGGCAATAGGCCCGAGTAGAGGGATATGGTTCTGAGGGAACCCTAGGCATAGATTGAAGAGCATGTTGGCTCTATTTTTTTTGTTTTATGCCTATGTTTTGTACCTAAGAGAAACATGTACAGTTTTGATAAATATACTTTGTATATTATAAGAATTCACCATATATGATGTACAGTTGATGTTGTTAATGACGTTTGATGACGTCATTTTGTTTACTGCTTCCATTTTAAGTATTTGTGATAATTGCTGCGCTTAACCGTAAAAATCAATGTTAATGAACCGGATGCATACGGGTCGTTACAACAACGTCATATATCCGCTTAATTGGTTGTTGTCCTTTGAGCTGGGAAAACCATTTTATAAAAGAAACTTTCTTAATTACAGGTTAGAACAAAATCAAGCGTGTTGGTGTTGAATTACATATTAGAACAAAATCAAATGTGTTGGTCCAATGAAAGAACTAAATTATATTTTACAGGTTAGAAAAAAAAAGGGAAAGATGAAGATTAAATTATGTTTTATCCTTAAATTAAACGAAATTTAGGGTCTGACAAATTAGTTCAATGGAAACTTACTGACATTTTGGTCATTGGAAACTTACTAACATTTTGGTCTAATAGAAAATTACTAACATTTTGGTCAAATGGAAACTTACTAACATTTTGGTTCAATCTATTCAACAGTCATGTTAGCAATAATTTTTGTGACATTTTGTCCTTCTGTATCACATAGACTCTTTCATTAACGGTAATAAATGAATAAATTTGTAGCATTTTTTTCACTTTTGAGGACTAAAATTTGAATTTTCATCTTTCGAGAATGAATTTGTCAATGCTCTACACAATCAGGGATGGAAATGACTATTTACCCTGACACAATATTATCAAATGTCTGAAAGTAGTAAAATTGATTCATTTATTACCATCAACATAATATTTTAAAATAGACTAATACAAATTAAAACAAAATATTCTTCAACGAGATTTACTATAATAGTCTGAATCACAACTATTTCTTACAAACTAATTTCTTGCAATAAGTTTTGGTGCAACCAGATTTGTTGAAACAAATGAATAAAATATGATCCATTAATATTATAAACATTTATAGTTTCAACACTTGAAATTTCGATATTAGCAGTATTTAAAGTCAAACCAAACAACTCTAAAATTTTTGATCGGTTCAGTTTGATTTTGATCGGATCTATAGGTCTAAACCGATGACCCAACCCGTACATGAACGATTTTAATCATATTAGTTCAATTTTGACCCAAATACATAAGTGACTCAACCCAAACTGTTTGAATCAGTTTCGATCAATTCAGATTCGTGAATGACCCATACCCATGAATACCCCTAGATGCTAAGAATCCAACGAGAAAAACCACTAAATTGACCTTATACCCCTTAAAGTAGTTAACGAATTAAGCTCCTAACCTTGAATATTTGGTTCAAAGTAGTTAAGGAATACCTCTCAACTTGAAATTGCCTCATGGTTTTAGTCTCCATTGACGAAAATTTTCTTAACGTATAAATAAAGGGAGGAAAAACCACCCAAAGCAATTAGTCACTTTACTCGAACACGCTTTTAATTGTATATATATTCTTTGTACCGTAGGCAAGAGTCATACATACTTACCCATCAAAATTTAGTTTTTTGTGTTCGCTCAAGTCCACTCAGACACCTCAGCCTCAAATTGAAAATAAAACTAAAACTAAAAAAGGGTGAGTCATCCTAACTGTTTGATTAATATAACATCGATCACTTTCAGTTAAGGAGTTTAATATTTGTCCAGATAAGCACCAAGAATTCGTACCAAGTCGTTTGGTCAGAGCTTACCTAAAGAGTGGAAAAATAAACATGCAGCAAGGCCATTACAACTTCCAACCACCACGCTAAGCATAACTAAATTAAACAACAACCCATCATTGTCTCAACAAATACAAATATTGATGCAACATTTAGATAATTGCAGACATTTTGTCCTCTATTGTATGTTACAATCTGCTGTGATACAGGAAACCGGGTATTCTACATACCCATCGGGGGTTGGGTGATAATGAGTAGCATGTATCTCTAAATCTGCTTTTACAGGGCAACCGAATACAATAAAGATACCAACAAATATCATATTAAATAGAAAAGGAAAGCGCAGCATTCTCATATGGAAACAACACTTGCAGTTCTGTTACACTTCACAAGCCAAGAAACGGGCATTGCTTCCTTGCATGCTCTGGAACCAATTTCACCAAAATCTCAGCTGGGACTCCTTTCAGTTCTGGTACACGCACCAATTAAAATACAAAAAGTAAGCCAGAAAATTATTAATGAAAACAAATAAAGACCAGTCACAGACACAATAGCCTATATTCCAAAATCAACATACCATGGGATTTGAAATTAAATAGTGGTGGAAGGAATCGGCCATTTGGCAAGCGAGTATTTGGATCACGAAGCTCGTCAAAGAAAGGATGCGTCAAGGCATCTAACTGCACCACATAAAGCAAAATCACAAATTACACATATTATCAGAAAGTTGAGAAACAGACATAGAATACTAAGATTAGAAAACATAAAATTGAAAAACACAAACTTGCAAAACCATCATCTGACAGAGGGAAGCACTATTATTAAGCACTATTTTTATCTTTTTCCTAAGGTGGGATACTAAAAGATTGATAAGAAGTCAGATAGATACTCACAGCTGTGCACCGCAAGTTAGGGGAGTATTGTAGTAGTCTTGATACCAAATCAACAGCCTCTGGAGGCATGCGCTTATGGAAGATCTAGTAGAAGAAAATCAGCAAATATGTTAGTATAATGTGTTCAATAAGGATTTTGAAATACATTAATAGATGAGCTTAACAATAAAGTATGACATGCTACTAAATTTATTTGTGAAACCTTGTGCCATGGATGTGCTTTAATCTGGGGGAATTTAAATTCTGTATAATTAGGATTCATGCACTTAATCTCTTCCCTTGTTGGAGTGCCCAGAACCTATCAGCACAACAAACAAATGATCATTTACATGTTATACTGAACAAGTAAGCAAGGCGACCTACACAATTGATCAAGTCATCAAATAGGCCAAATCAATATTAATAGGCTAAAGCAAAATATGAGATCAAGAGTTTAAAAACACTTGAAAATATGAAAGATATAACATCATAAGTTAAAAATCACAAAGATTACCTTGATGATCTCAACAAGTTGGTCAACTCCACTCTCACCAGGGAACAGAGGCTGTAAAAAGAAAAGACAATTTTTAATTAAATATGCTAAACCAAAAAGAAAAAAGAGAGACAGATCACATCAACAGCCACCAACCTGTCCAAGCAGCAGCTCAGCTAAAACACATCCAACAGACCAGATGTCAATGGCTGAAGTATATTCAGTTGCGCCAAATATGAGCTCAGGTGCTCTATAGTATCTAGAGCATATGTATGATATATTTGGTTCGCCTTTTACCTGTCAAAGGTCAGACCAAATAAGGAAAAATAAAACTATGATCTAACCCAGGAAAACAGGAGGTTGAATGAAGAGGAATGATTTAAGGAGGAAGGGGCAGAAATGCAGACATATATAACGTACCAAAACCTTTGCACTTCCAAAGTCGCATAATTTAACCTGGTGAGTGTGTGGATTGACCTGCACAGAAAAACATTCAGTTAGTATTTTCAACCCATCAGTCCTGTCACCAGAGTTTGAATTAATTATTTTCCATCTTTTAGCCACCCTAAACACAACCATAACTACGTAACACGAGAACCAGAATAAATTATCAATGATGTTATGCAAAAATGAAACAAAGTCCATACCAATAGATTTTGAGGCTTGATATCCCGATGGCAGACTCCAATACAACGATGAATATAAGATAATGCCCTAAAGATCTGCAATATATCAAAAATATTGTTACGGCCTCAACAATTATGAAAGCTGAAGACAGGAAGGGCAACAGTCATACCTGGTATGTGTAGAGTTTCACATATATCAGCGGCATCCTTTGGTTTAACTTGTTGTAATGTTTGATCACACGATTAACTGTTTCAGGAACATATTCAAGTACCAAATTAAGGTATAGTTCATCCTTTTCAGTGGTTGAAAAGAAACAGTGCTTCAAAGCGACAACATTTGGGTGGTCAAGAAGGCGCATTGTTTGCAGCTCCCGGTTCTTGTACCTCTTATCTTGAAGAACCTTTTTGATAGCCACAGTTTCACCAGTTTCCAAGCACTTAGCCTACAATCACACTCAAGGTCAGAACTAAGGCAATAATTATGTCATTTGTGTTGAAAAGGCTAAATAATTGCATCTCATTTAATCAACTGGATACATAATTTTACCTGGAAGACAACTCCAAATGATCCATGCCCTACAACACGCTCTGCCATGTAGCTTATAGTCTGAAAATTAACATAGATATAAATTATTTTAAAGCAATAAACATATATAAAAAAAAAAAAAAACACAAGAACTAAATAGACGGTTAACAAGAATATGTAGAATATGACAAAAACCACATCACGACATTATCACCCTATCTAATAATATCACAAGATTCATCAATAAGAAACCAATCGGAGAGGATAATCGCCAATCACAAGACATGACAAAAACAAGTTGCACACAGCAAGAAGGTATGTGAGTCGCCGTAAAAAGATTCAGCACAGTTATGGTACCACAAAAACCATGCAACATTCTCACCCTATCAAATAATATCAAAAGATTCATCAATCAGTAACCAATCGGTGAGGAGAATTGCCAATCACGACAAAAACACATTGCACTCAGCAAGAAGTTATGCACGTCACCGTAAAAAGATTCTAGTCAGCAAGCAGCGATCTGATATAACTGAGGATTTTCTTTTTCTGTTATTGACTTCAAAAGTCAATATTCAAAACCACGGCAGCTAGTGGGGGAAAACATTTGCACACAAATAACAATATGAAGCTGTAGCATTGATTGTTTACAGCCTTCCAAGGTAAGCACAGTAAATGAGACAGCGCAAGAGTTAATCATTTCAAACTGCATAAATGAGTGTATATAAGATTGATAGTAGAGAAAAAGGAGGAAGCAGCGATCTGATATAACTGAGGATTTTCTTTTTCTGTTATTGACTTCAAAAGTCAATATTCAAAACCACGGCAGCTAGTGGGGGAAAACATTTGCACACAAATAACAATATGAAGATGTAGCATTGATTGTTTACAGCCTTCCAAGGTAAGCACAGTAAATGAGACAGCGCAAGAGTTAATCATTTCAAACTGCATAAATGAGTGTATATAAGATTGATAGTAGAGAAAAAGGAGGGAAGGTATACCTGCTTGGGCTGACCATTTCTACCCCCAATGGTAGTCACAATGATATGTCCTGTCTCCGTTCCGTTGCCATCAACAACTGTGGCTTCCATTTCCTACAAAATGAAGAAAACTGTAAGTAACTGAGCCTGAAATTTATAATCAACCACACAGACATAGAGAAAATAAAACTAACATGAAAAAAAATGAAAAATTTAAAAGAGCGGGGTAACAAATTACATACTCTATCATCCCTAATTTTCATATCGTTCATCTCCTCTGGCAATCTATCCGCACCTGCTGCTCCATGCCCACTGGCTTCTCTCAAACCCGAAGTTGGTGCCACACCAACCGATGTCATCTTCGCTAAATCCCTTTTCTCTTTTAACTGCTGTTGCTCAAAAACCACTCATTTACCTGCCAGAATGAACAATTCCACCATAATTAATATATATATATATATATCCTTTTTTTTTCAGAAGCAAAATTGCAGTGAACAGGCTTCATAAAAACAGAACCAAATAGGAAAGTCGCACCACCGTTCAAACATGAATTTAAGAGACAGAAAAACGCAAATCCATTCCGTCCATAAATAAATATTCATTTTTGCCAAAAGAGAAAAATTGAAAGAATAATATAAAAATAAAAATAAAAAGTCCGTCAATCTCACAGAACACCACAAATCCAACGAAAAACTCATCAGCAACAGAAACAGAAAACAAAACCCCTAAACAAACATAAACCGAAGATCCCCGCAACCGAACGCGAAAAATCTCGATCCGAATACACAACACAAAATTAACGAACGACGCACACGAAAAACACACAAAACAACACCAGTCACATTGCAGAAACAAAACTCAAGAGAGAGAGAGAGAGAGAGAGAGAGAGAGAGAGAAGGCATAAAAATAAAAGGAAGAAATGGAAAGAGAAAAAGAAATCTACAGTTTGGGAAGGAAGCGAGATGCGGAAACAGCGGTTAGAAGGAAGAGAAAGAGAGAGTTAGATCGATGATGATGGCATACATACCCATGGCGTGTGTGAGTCACAGTTGTTCTCTGCTTTGCTTTTTTGTGTGGTGTGCTATAATGCGCTGGTTACAGTCAAAGAAGAAAACCAACCCATTCTAACTCTCTTTCTTTCTTTCTTTTCTTCAATAATAATTGTGTGTTTTCGGAAAATAATAAATAAATAAATAAGAAAAATCTAGCAAGTGTAACCTGGTTTTTCCCTTCGCTTTTGACCGTTCAAACTTCAAAGTTCAAAACTCACCGTATTAAAATGGTAACAACTATTAATTGGGCACAGCGGCATGTGCCTCTTTGGCGCCTTCTTTCGTGGGCGTTTTTTTTTTTTTTTTTTTTTTTTTTTTTTTTTTTTTTTTTTTTTTTTTTTTTTTTTTTTTTTTTTTTTTTTTTTTTTTTTTTTTTTTTTTTTTTTTTTTTTTTTTTTTTTTTTTTTTTTTTT
>PYAF01005652.1:192736-214834 GCA_007407185.1 Glycine tomentella
AGAATAACTTCTAAAAATATCCTCATTAAAGAAAAAAAAACTTTTAAAACACTTTGGTTCAATAAATATTCGTAAAAAGCACTTTTATTCAAGAATAAACATTCAAATTTGTAATAGTTTATGCAAACAACTTAGAGTTTATATGAAAGTAATTTAACCTTGTTTCTTTTTTAGCTATAAACACAGCTCCTACACAAATTCTTATGTAGTAAGTACTTCTTCTAACTTAATCAACAAATTCATATTCAAGTGTTAGAAATAAATTTGTTTTAAAAATTGATAAAAAAAAAAAGCAGTTTGATTTTCTTTAGTAATTGGGTCAATGATAAACAAATGGAGTCAAATTGAAAAAGAAATAGACAAGATTAAGTTTTTTTTTATAAATATTAAGTTCATTTTAATTCATAAGTACCATAAATATTTTATATTATTTTTAATATACTTGTGTCTGTGGGTTTTTCTTTTTATTATTATGAGATCTTAATAAAATTAAGTTAACAAATGATATCACACACACATACAAAAAAAATTACCTTGCACTATTTGTAGGGGTGTTCGCGGTCTGGATTGGATCGATTTTGAAGCAAAAAATCATCCGATCCAATTTTTTCGGTTTGGTCATTTGATCATCCATTCGATTTGAAATTTTTTTCAAATCCGATCCAATCCAATCCAATTTTTTTCGGTTTGGATTGGATCGATTTTTGATTTTTTAAAAAGTCTAAAAATAAAACTTATGAGAATTATTTTTATCAAAATAACGAGTATCTAACATAAACAAACACATTCATTGGACAAAAATAAACATTATTTTCTAATTTTCATTAGACAAACACGTTAATTGGACAAAATAAGAAGCAATGTATTGTATTTTTGGTTTTTAGGCTATGATGGGGAATAGGCCCAAGTAGACAAAGGGTAAGGTATGATTTATAATTGGATCGGTTTGGATTGGATTGGTTTTCACCGGCCAATCCGAAAATCGATCCAATCCGGTGAAAATTTCGATTTTTTTTCGGTTTTCGATTTTCGATTATTTCGGTTATCGGTTTTTCGATTCGGTCACCGCAGTTTACATGGGTTTGGATCGGTTGATGAACACCCCTAACTATTTGGGGTTTCCTTACATCACTGTTTGGGTTTTTACTAGTAAGTTTTTTTATACTGTACAAATAATTTTATATATTTAATCAAAATTAAAAAATTATATTATCAGAGACAAAAATTTATTATTATTAAACAATAATAAAATAGTGCATCTTAAAAAAATATAATAAGAAATATTTTTCTTGTTAAAGATAATTATTTTTATTAGGTAAAATAAAACAAAGACACGAGGCTTTTAAAATTAAAATTATTCTAATAAGTGTTTTAAAGATATTGTTTAATAAATTAATAAATAAAAAGCGTTTGATAAAAATTACGGTGGAAAGCATGATCGAGTATGGTGTGTTAACAACATTTTTTAAAAACAACATTCTTTAATCAGTATTTTTAATATAATTGTTTAAATCAAGATATATATATATATATATATATATATATATATATATATATACAGTTTATACCTATTAAGGTAAGATGGCGTGTCACAATCCAAAACATAAAATAATTCAAATTAATATTAACTATATACTTGAGTAATAATAATAATAATAATAATACTAAAATATAAAATAAAATGAGATATTTAAGACAAAAAAAGAAGTTTTACAATTTATTCAAAAAATTAATAAAGAATATAAAGACATTTATAACTTGAAATTGAATACTTAAATATATAATATAAAAGTAAATATCTGTGTTTTTTAGGGATTTACAATATTTAATTAAGTTGTCACACAGAAACATATTTCTTTGGGATAATATCAGATGGTATGGAAAAAAATAAAAATCCCAAAAACACTACGAAAAAGGTGTTTAGCGTTTTTCCATCAACTTTCCGATTTTTTTCATTCTCTTAATAGGGTTTGGAATGAAAATAACGTATCCAAATTCTGAATCACAGTAACACTATGCAAAATTGGAAGCAACTCTATATTATTTTACCTTCAATATAAAAAATGTATATTGATTTCGATATAAAGTTAAGTTAAACCAAATATCTCTTAGAAAAAGGTTAAATTTTAGTCTTTCAATTTTATAAATTTTAATTTTTAGCCCTTCAAAAAAAAATTAACATTTTTTTAATTCTTTATTAATTTTTTTCAATATTTTTAGTTTCTCTAAATATTACTACTTATTTTTAGTCTCTCATTTATTTTTAAAGTTCAAAATTAGTTTCTATTTTTTATTTTTAGTCATTCATTTATTTTATATTTTAGACTAATTTGAACAATAAAAAAATGAAGGACTAAAAATAAATAAAAAATCTTAAAATGATTAAAAATACTGAAAAAAATAATGAAAAACTAAAAGTTATAAAAAAAACATTTTTAAGGGACTAAAAATTTACATTTTGAAAAATTTGAAAGATTAAAAACTTAATTATAAAAAAAGTTAAACCAAACATGCGCGTAGATCTATTGATTTAGTGTTTAACAGACTAATAAAGACACATCCAATTTAAATTCGTCAAAATTTACGTACCATATAGGATTGCTCATTTGTTTTGCGTGTGTAGCTATATTTTTAATATTCTTTTGTAATTAAAACAGAACTATAATACAGGAGTACAGGACAAAACTTTTATTACTCTTCTATACTATCACGTGGGCCTTTATAAGAAATTATTAGTACGGATTATGGATTATTTGATGATTGAATAATTTTAAAATTTTCTATTAATTCTCATATTTATTAGGTAAAGACCGCATAAAAATTATTAAGTAAAGAATATATTAAATATTTTTTAAAACTTTTTAAGATTTTATTATTTATTTTATTTAATATTTGTTTCATATATGACCTAAATTTAAATTGAACATGTTTTTAAAAGCAATTCACTTCAAACCAAACTGTTTTTATAAGTGACTTGTTCATTTTTCTTAAATCGGATCATGCACGGGTTATGCAAAGACAACTAAACTGAACCATAAAAAACCAAACTATTTGAGAAAAAGTATAAATAAATCAGTTCAAACCAAAACAAATTATTTTTATAAAGTGATTCAATTTGATTTTTTGAAAGAAAAAAAAAAAAAAAAACTAAACCATGCACAACCCTAATCATACCATGAGGATATTGTCTCTAGTACATCACACCCTAGCTAACTTATTACCTAATCACTCACCTAAAAGCATCGCAGCTTGTCCTAAGAATGTGGATTTAGCTTCAAAACCACTGAAGTACCTCTACCAAGAAACATGAATCTTGTACGTAGAAAAAGTACTTGAACTCTTGACAATTTTTCCAATTACAAAGCATATGTAATATTAATGTTACTTGATCACCTAATACGCCACTTCTTCTACTCTTAGACTTTCATTCCTCTTCATTGGATATGTTCTATTCTTGTATATTAGTCATTGGCTTGAATGTCACCCAAGAAAAGTTATTGGCTTGAATCTTGGAGTTTCTATAAGTAACTGTCACCCATTTTCAACCATGACAAAGCTGAAGCTAGCATTGTTATTATTACCATCCTTCCAACCTCGGTTAGTGTCATGTGACAACTAGAGCAGAACAATTTCTTCATAAAATATTAAGAAAACTTGTAAAAATATTTATTTTTTGGGTACATAATCCTAGTCTTATATAAATACTTAGGAAAATAAAGGTGAAATAGGCTAGTGCTGTGTAGTTGTTCTAGGTCCAAATTCTAAATGATAGGGGCGGTGCTGCTGCGGCATGTCTGAATCATGACCACTTAATGGTCGGTTATAGTCAAATAATCTATTAATCAAATACAAGGTTTGAATATCCAAGAGAAGTGCTCCCACATTTAATATTCAACAGGGCTTCAAACAATATTATTTTCAAAAGAGAATACATCAAAAGAACCAAAACATACAAAGAGTCAAAAGCCATTAGGTACCTCTCTTTTAAGTCGTTTGTCCAACATTTATCAAAAGACAAAGAAGCTAATAAATGAGCTGACTTAATTTGCCTAATTGCCTATCAACCTGCATGAATCAAGTGGAAACTTTAGAAATGCTCCAAATGTTCTTTCTAGTCCATCACTAACACATGGTCAGTTCTGGATTTCCCAACATTGTGTTAAAAGCATATATTACCATAGTAGGATTGTCTGATTAGCCATCATCAATCTGTCATAGTATTGATTAAGCAAGCTTAGAGCAAGTACTTTGGCAATATCCAGAGGATGAAAAAGAAAGTGTAGATGACTAGCAGCACAAATAAGTGAATATAACATTCCCATTATACGTAAGTCTATAATTCCAAATCATTATAGATGACTAGCAGCACAAATAACTTTATTCATACAACTAACCATTATTTACTACGTAAAAAATAAAAATCATTACTTAGGCTCCGTTTGTTTGTGACGACATAAATAGATTTGTTGCAAATGGAATTGAGTGCGGCTTGTTTGGTACAGTTGATACATCATACATGTGAGAAATAATTTTGAATTGAGGGGAACTCATAAAAAGTCTTTTCTACCTTTAGTTTTTGGTTTTCTTCACGTGATACAGAGAAAGAGACAAAGAGTCATAGGTTGTACTTACTCCTGGAATTCAAACGCAATTGCTACTAGAATTTAGATTTAAGGTATGTTTGGATGTCCGTTTAAAATATAATATATGAATTTTAAAATAAATTTAATGATCTACAGATTTTATTTTACAAAAGCAAGAGTTTGGATGTTTCTCAGAAATGCAGGTTGACCCAAATCTAGATTTGCATCAGAAATTCAAATACGCACTCAATCGATTAAGAGTTTAGAAAAATTGATTAAATGGCCACAAACGAAACTAATTTATACGCACTACGATCACTACATAATGAATTATTCAATTTACATAATTTTTATTTTTTATAAGTAAATATTAATTATCAGATTTTTTTAGAATGTCAAGATTTGAACCCACAATCTTTTTCCTCCTTTTCCTATAATTCTTCAACCCTCTTTACTAACCGCTAAATCAATCTTATAATTCTTACGTAATTAATAATTCAATTTATAAATCTTGTAGCATGATCAATAATCAGTTATTTGAAAAATATAACCAATTTAAATATTTCAATTTAATCAATTATATTAAGAATTTTAATGGGTTAAATTAAATTATGGCATAAATGTGCATCCTATTTTGACAAGGTTGTAAGAGAAATTTTTCTTTATTTGTTAAATTCTCTCTTCTCTTTTCATTCAAACTAAACAACTCATCTTATTTCTACTCTTAAACCAAACAAACCAATATTCAACTTTATTTTCACTCTTTTTTTTATATTTAACTTTAATTACACTAATAACTTTATTAATTACATCAATTATCCTTGTCATTTAGAGGATGTTTTAGTAGGAGAGAAATTTTTAGTTTACTGAAGTTGGGAAGCTTAGGAGGTGTTTGGTAGGTGAGAAAGTTTTGAGTTTTATAAGAATTTTGGTTGATAATCGTAGAGCATATCCAATGGGAAGTGCTTATATGAGTTTCTTAGAATCTCTTAACCATTTTTTGTGCTCCTCGCAACACTTTTTGTAGTCCTCAGAGGATTATGTCGCTCATAAGAAATTCTTACAAATTTTTGCTCCAATGCAATAAACTCTAAAAACTCCACATATTTATATTTTATTAAAACTTAATTTTTATTTCAATAAAATAATTAATTCAGTTTTTCATTTTTTACGAATATAAATAATAAATATAAATAATTTAATAAAATATTAAATATTAGTTAAAAATAATGAAAATTACATAACATTGAAAGAAAATGCATAACAATAAAAATACATTTTTACATAATAATAGATAATTAAACACAATGACATTGAAATTAAAAAAAAAACATAATGATGGAAATAAAAAGTATTACATAAAGACATTGATCTAAAACTCAAGTATTAACCTAATGATTTCTTTATCAGTCATCTATCATTTGATCAAAAACTTCATCTAAATTAATGTTTGTTTCCATTATATGGTGTCTGAAGTGTTTGAAATTAGAGAGAAATATTGTGTAATTTGTATGAGGACATGTGATAATAATGAAACATTGAACATTTATATAGCTTCATTCATAATAGCTAGTTTTGTAACGGTTATTTTCTAACGGCTAGTTATCTAATGACTAGTTTTTCAACATAAAATTTTGAACTTAAGATACAAGAACGACCTACACTGGTAAAATTAAATATCAAACACAACATTAACATAACATTCGAACATAAGAACTAAACTTTTAATTGAATACTTTTTCCTAATATGGTCATAATACTTTTTTTGGTCTTGGCGTTGTTGTTCTGACATATTGGATGTATCATTTATGAGGATTTCATACTCCATATGCCTTTCATGTTCTTGCATACACCTTTCTTGTGCCTCCTTTAACTGAATAAGTTTTGATGTGTTCACATTTTTGTTCTTCATTACAGTTTCTATGTCAGATAAATCGAGAGTGTTAGAAGTTTCTTTTTCTTTGCTCTTCCTTTTTGTTGTTTTTTGTCCAATTGGGCAAGACATTGGCGATGGCGTACCATATTCTTTGACTTCAATGGGTGTCTCTAGGTTAGAAGACGACGAGTACTTTCCATCAGCAAAAAACTTTGTTCTTTTCGAACAATTTGACATAAATTCTACATCGAAATTTTGGTTGATCTTTCAACAACAACCAAGCATGTTCAACCTCAAAATTTTTACCACTATCTTGTGAGTAAATCATATGAGCATTAGTCATAACATCCTTCTCTGAACATCCATTTCTCCTATATTTATCTGCTTGTTTGTAGCACCCGTTAAACTTTTGAACTGCAGGGTGAATCCTGCTCCATCGAGATTTCAATTGAGTCAAACTTATTTCACAAAATTGTCCGCTTTGACGCACATCGTCATTGTGGTGCACTTTTATTCTTGTCCAACATTGCTTTGATGTTTGTTCGACACCTATTATTGAATCCTTTAACACATTGAGTCACGATCGGACGAGAATCACATCTTCTATCAATGAGAATGTTGTACGAGTTTTTTTCCAACTAGAATTTTGTACTTCCTCATCTAGTAGAATATTGTCTACACCAAAACTTAAGTAAAAATAATCTTTACCCTGTAAAAAAAAATTACCATTTATGTAAATTGAATACTTTAAGATTAATCTCTTCTCACATCTCAGGTTCTCACTTTGATAAACCTTCCTATATATACATTACAAACGCTAAAAATACTTTCTTACTAGTCTACATAATGTTTCCCCTATCTAAAACATCAAAGGGTCCTGGATTCTCAGTATTTCTCAAGAATTTGCTTTCATTTTGAAGAATAATTAATTACCTTTCAAAGTGTGATCCGACTCCACCTCTCAATTAAAAAATAAATACATTCCCAATCTCTAAAATGATACAGGCAAGCTTGTCGATACAAACCATAACATCTTTGATGAGATTAGTTAATTAAGAATCAAGAGAGAAATACTCCACCAAGCAAAATTTCTAACTATTTTATTATGGTAATAGTATTTTACTACTTTATTTATACTTACATTGGTTGAGGACACGTGTTGTCCTATATATCAAAGGATTGAAATTTCTTAAGAAAATTGTCATCAATATTGAGTTTATATACCCCACCAAGAAAAAGACCCCAAGTGATTACAAGTAGAGAAATATAATGTTTAATAGAAACATAAAAAACGCATACCAAGTCAGTTTACTTATTAGATTGTTCATGAAAACACTGCTTATTCCAAGACTTTTATTAGACAACATTTTAATATTCTAAAACATCCACACACCAAAGGATGAAATAATAAAAATTATAAAGTTGGCCATGAGTAAACTTACATATCTAGCTATAGGTATCCAAACTGAAAAAATAGGATTCAAGTAAAATTGAATACAAACTCATTGTTAGACTTGGAGTAGTTTCTTGATAAAAATGACACTCTCTTCTGCATATAATCAACTGCAAATAATAGAATTAGATAAAGGCTAATTGTATCAAATAAGATTTATAAAGAAATTTTTTATGACAAACTAATTAACCAAATAAGATGACAAACTTTTTTAGCAATTCCCATCGTTCGCAACCTTTACTAATGATCATTGCCTTTATTTTGTACCTTCAAGTTCAACAGACACTCATAGTTAGAATTGACAATATACTCATTAGATGAGGCTAGACTATTATATCATTCACATAAAGATCTTCATTTTCTGGAGTTACTTGAATCTTGAGTTTAATATCACTGGGTAGACTAAAGGCTAAATAATCAAAGTATCAAATTTGATTATTCGAATATGAGAGTGTTCAATGTTGACAAAAGAAATTATTTTGGGGTAAAGGTTTGAGATAGAGAGAAAAAAAAGTAATAAATATGATGGAAGAGAGAGAGAGAGAGAGAGAGAGAGAGAGAGAGAGAGAAATAGGATGAAAATAAATTATAAGAGAGTTAAATTTATAAATATCATTACTCTCATGTAAAAGAACATAAGTTTGTGGGATAATCATACGTATATCTTTATGTACGATACAGTGAAAGCATGAAAAACTTGGCTTTCGAAAAAGGCAAATAATTTTCTAAAACATTTCAAAAAATAAGTAGTATAATTTAGAAATTAATGACACCGTAGCTCAGTTGGTTAGAGCGTTGGTCTTATGAGCCGAAGGTCGCGGGTTCGAGCCCCGCCGGGACCATTAATGTTTTACTAAGTTTTAATTTACAAATACATGAAACATTGAAACTCAATATGTGAACCAAAGGCCTCTTCTCTTCCTCTACTTTAGTGTACTCGACTATTGTACAAAGAAGGAAAAATATTTCCATAAATCATGTAATTATGTTTTGATGCATGATGCCAATTATGTTATTGATAATCTTAGTTAAGAACTCTCCAACCCTTTGTTATGGAAACCTATTGGACTCTTGAGTCGGGTAGAAGTACAAGTTGGTAAGACTCCGTACAAAAACTTGGCAATGTACGTAATTAACTCCTTTGTCATTGTCCAGATTTTTTTAAGGACCCTGACCCCAACTTTGGTTAGTTGGGCAAATTCATTAATTCCCAACTATCATAATAAATGATCTTAAAATTTACTTTACTATGTCTGTTGTGCTTCACCAAGAAGACAGGAACATGGTTTTGACATCTACGGACTCCCGAACCGAGAATGGCCTAGTGCAGATTAGTAGATGTTCCAACAAAAAATCCGCATTTAATTTCAAATTGGTTTTGCTAGGGTAGCCAATAAATAATTGAAAATGAATTTGTTTTTATTAAGAGCATAGACTTTAATATTAGAAGCACGCTTTTATTTATAATTTTGGATATTTTTTTTACTTACTATTTCATCAACCAATATTGATCCTTAAATTAATTATTACTTTGTTAGTAAAATAAGTTTCAAATTTGTCATGAACTTTCTATTGAACAAAAAGAATGAACTACTATCTAATCACAAGTTATTATAACAAATTTATTGAATTTTATACTGTAAGAGTTTTACACTAACATAAAATTAAGGTGTAAATAAAATTTTCTTTATATTTTAAATCAAAAAAGATACTCCAGTCAAAAGAAACTAAAAAGGAATCATATGTCTCTATATAAAAAAAAAATTGTATTTATTAATGTATTTGAACAGTTTTCTATGCAAAAATGATAACTAGTCTCACCTCCTTCCCAGCTCTATCACCAGGTCCTTTCTTTTGCAATACTTAATAAGGTCGCTCAAAAATGAAAAGAAAAGTGTAAAATAAATAGTTAATGTGATAGAAATATATAAAAACAACGTTGTAAAAACAAATACTTTGTATGAAAAGTATAAGTTTAATATTTTTCTTTTTGTCTGTCAAAAAAAATATTTTTCTTTTTAAGTTGAAAGACAACAACAACATGTAAATTTAATTGTTAAACGTTTACGTAGAAATGGTGAGCATTAAAAGCAAAGGCCAAAAGGATTGGCACTATAAAAGGGAAAGAGATATCACCATTCTCATCATCCATAATCAAAATACAAAAAAAAAAAGGATTGCGTGAGACAGTAAACAATATATTTTTTATAAAAAAATGGAGAGTGGCTAAGGTGTTGGTAATGTTGGCCATGGTGGTGTTGGTGCTCGCATCAAATGCTGAACGGGGACGATTACTGAAGGAAGAGAATGTGAATCAGCCCCAGACCTTCCTTGGATCCGGCGGAGGCCTTGGTGGGATATTTCCAAGCCCAAGCCCAGGCTTCAGCTTCACCGGCGTGGGCTTTAGCCCATCCGGGTTTTGCACTTTCCCTGGTGTTGCACTATTCCCGGTGCTGGTGGGTCACTACCAGTACCAACACATGCATAAGGAAATGGCTTTGGTAGAAGACCTAGCTATATTATTACTTAATGCTAAAGTGCCTTAGAATTTGTTTAAGCTTTAATTTGCCTTTTATAATTATATGTATGCGTGCGTCTATTAGGTTTTGTTCTGGGTTCATGGCTGGGTGTGATATGATTTAGTACGTGTCTTTAATTGTATTTGGTTGGTCACTGCTACGATCTTACTGGTCACTACTGTAATAGAGTAATTAGCTTCTATCATTGAGGCTACAGTTTATTTGCACCAGACTTAATGCCTTTATTCTTGTTGCATTATCTTGACAACAATTTTTTAATTTTTTTTGTTTTGTATCATACCTAGCAAGCAAAGCGACACAAGTCTACAAAAAATTATTTTAACTATCACGTACTTTCAACACGTTAAAGTTAAAATACTCCAAAATTCTCATGAGGTATATGCCTCCCTCAGATGAGGCTAATTATCAGTGGGGACCTCCCACAAAGTGTGTCTTACGAAATTCATTTTAAAACAAATTAGTTTTAATTAAAATAAATTTTAAAGTAAAGTGATTTATGTCTAAATGTTTTTTTATTCTTAAAATATGTTTATAGTAGAATTTAGTCTAATTTGATTTAATGCAAAAATTATTTTAAATTGTTTTAATTTCAAATTCAAAATAAATTTCTCAATATGAGACACATGTAAAAATTAACCTAAAATCAGGGGCGGAAACAGGGGGGCTAGGGTGGGCCCCCGCCCCCCCTAAAATTTTACTAATATAAAATTATATACATATATATATATATATATTAAAAATTTAAAAATAATTTAATAATAAAAAAATTATATTACATAATATAATAAAATATAATATTTTTTAATATTACATTAAAAAATAAGATAAAATATTTTTGAGATTGCATTACATAATATAATAGAAATCTTTAAGATTACATTGCATAATAAGATAAAATATTTTTTAAGATTGCATTCAAATATAGTATAAAATATTTTTTAATATTGTATTCAAAAATAGGATAAAATATTTTAAAGATTGTATTGCATAATATAAAATATATTTAAGATTGCATTACATAATATGATAAAATATTTTTAGAATTGCATTCAAAAATTGTTTAAAATCGTATGCTTAAATTATTATAAATATAAACATATTTTTGTGTTGATAGTATGTATTTCATTCCAAATAATATTAGAGCTTTAGAGAGTTTATATTTGCATCATTGAAAGAATTATTATGAGATCATATAGAAGCGTTTGATAAGTTTGATTCTTAACTCTCCATCAGAATTTTAAAATTTTAAAGGTACTTATTTATTATTATATTGAAATTGTCCATTGGATTGAGTATCCAATTTGGACGTTGTGATTTTTTATCCAATTAAGTTTTTTACGTTAAAACTGATTGTGTCTTCTTTATCTCTTATCTCCATATTATTACTTTGATTTTGATTTTAAATTATGAGTTATTTTATTAAAACTCACTAGACTTTGTCAGCTTGTTCATCAACCCATCATGTTTGCAATTTGTCTGTCTGTGGTTTACGGTTTGCGTTTTTTTGTATATTAAATTTATATTATTTTCAGAGTACTTTTATTTATGATATAATTTTTTTTTTATATTTGTCCCCCCTCAAAAAAATTTCTGGTTCCGTCACTGCCTAAAATTACGATAAATAATATATTAACATGATTTTGAATGGTTTATTTTGAATACAAGCATGCACCAAAGTCCTTAAGCAAAATTCATATCACTCATGCTTGTTTACATAATGTTGAGAGGTGAGAAGAGACGAAAATGCGTAATGACAAAAGTCCTAGTGACAATGTATAAAAAAAAGTCCATGAAGATCCGGCTTAACGTGCAATAAGAGCATCTGGAGTCACAATCTTACTTTAAGGATTTTAAGTCACTTTTTATCTGTTGCACTTGAGACATTAACTTTTAAGATCTAAACTATTTTTTTTTTTTTTTTTACTTTAGCAAAGATCTCATTAAGAAGTACTTCATTTGTTTTTAAAAAAGTCCAAAAACATGTTCCACATGTTACTTCACATATTTTTAATTTTTGTTTTAAAATGATAACCCATTTGTATTTTTGCTTTCAAATAATAAATATACCAAAAATTATATGTTCTTGAGGCATAATTTATTTCTCCAAAAAAAATTATTACATTAATTTTGGATTCACAATAAATTAAAAACTAAGAAGATACATTTCGATAAATTAAAAATGAAAAAAATGCATAACAATAAATATTTAAAATAATTTTAATTCAGCTACAAACAATAGGAAATGGTAAAAATAAATAGTTTTTAAACAAATATCATTTCATTGATTTTCTTTTTCAAAATACTAATTTTTTTATAAAAAAAATCTCTCTTTTTGTCTCACTCTCATAGCAACATTTCATACCAATTCAATCTCTTAATTTTTTTTCACTCTCACAACAACTCTTGAAAAAGGAAAAGAGGGAAAACGTGATGACTACCAAGACATGAATGCTCGGCTCGAATCGTTTTCCAGATTGTAATCTTCAAGACTCCATGAATTAGGATTTGAAATTCAAATAGAAAAATGAAGAAGATTAAGGAATGATTTAGAATGACGCCACGATCCCCAATCGGAACGATAAGTCGGAGGAAGATTCGCCACAAAGGAAAGCTTCCTTGATAAGAATCAATTTGGTCTCAATCAAGAACCAACAAGAGGCTAAACTCTCAATTTAAGCAAAAGCTCAATTTCACTAATCAAAAGTTAACCAAAAATAGCAAACACTACTACAAGGGGGTCAATCTACTACGGTTCTTAGCGCATTACAACGACAGTTATACGACTGTCGTGGATATAGACGTTGTAGAAAAGATTCATATTTTAACTACGGTCTGGGAACCGTCTTTGAAAAAGTCATTTCAACTACAGTTCTGCTGACGGAACCGTCTTTGATTAAGTTTGCCTTTCAAAAAGAAATCAGCTATTCGACTAAGGTTCTTGCTGGTAACCGTAGTGGATAAGATCAATTCAAACACGGTTGCAAGGAGAATCGTGTTTGATTAAGAGCTATTCAAACACGGTTACATGGAGAACCGACTTTGTTTAAGAGCTATTCAAACATGGTTACAGCTAAAATCGACTTTGATTAACATCTATTCACACACGGTTACAATTAGGACTGATTTTGATTTGGAACTTTTCAAAGACGGTTTGCTTAGAGGAACCGTAGTAGAATGGTTTTTTTTTTTTTATTTTGGTATATATTTTAAACTTTTTATATATAATATATATAAAAAATCACCTATTTTTATATATTTTAAATTATTATTATTATTATTAAAAAATTAAAATCAATTCAAACACCCATTTGTATTTATGATTAGATTCAACAAATTATTGGGTTTAAAAAAAATATTCAAGACATTAAAATGTTGCTTTCCATATCTCTTCACAAATTTAGAGACAAAATTACATATATAAACTGTAAAACCATGAGGCTGTAACTGTAAACGGTAATAATAATTGACAAACCAAATTTCCACATTAAAATATATCAACATTTTAATGTTGCTTTCCATATGTCCTTACAAATAAAATTTTTCCAAAACCCAAACCATATGACGTTGTAACTGTAAACTGCTAATAATGACAAGGGCCACACTACAAGCAAAGCAATTAAATCCTGCATGCACTCAACAAGCTTATCAACACCAACATGGCAAGGACAAATACAAATACTACCTGAAGAAATGGGCTCCAACAATTCTATCTTCAGACTTGGTCTTCTCTCCAATCATGTTCAAGTGAATTGTAGAAGTGTTACTCCAAGTACACAATGAGGTGGACAATACTTTTCAAGATCAGAAAATATTTGTTGCTTTAAGAATCTATTCTCAATAACAGCCTGTCAAGACATCAAACACCAAAAGTTTATAAATCACCCAAACATTGGATAACATGCAACTCATAAGAATGTATTCTCACCTTTAGTCCATCAAACTTTTTTTTTGACTGGTCAACAGGTTAAATGAATTACTTGTAAAATTGGGTGATTAATTCTGGTGGTTGAAAAATTGATAAACATAGTATTAACAAAAAATTAGATTGATGAAATTTATTTAGGACAAATTTTTTAATATAATTGAAAACTGAAAACATCAGTCAGTGTGAATTTATTTTAATGCTAAAACATTAGTTATTTTGAAATGGAGGGAATAGATCATTAAACTTACTTGGAAGGTTCCCTGTACAACCCTAAGTGATTGGACCATTGTTGATGGTAGGTCAATAATAATTCTTTCATCAAGCTCACTTGGAACATAATCGGGTGCAAAGGCTTAAGAACTTTGAACAACCCCCCATCAATTTCATGTTGAATAGCAGAGGATTCTAAAGATTCTTGTGCAACTTGCTCGGTTGCTTTTGAAAAATTAGGTTGGTTCTCTACTTTGTTCTCAGCATCATCAATATCTCAATATAATCTGAATGCAAAAGTAAGCAGTATGAATGAACTTGATAATAGCAGAAATTAGGGAAACAAAAAAATAGGAATTCCAGCACATATATTACATGGTGACTAAAATATTCCCCAAAATTTTAGTAGTCAATTGCTGATAAGTTTCCATGGATAGAGAAACAGGAACATGAACATGAACATGAACTATTGACTTTGCCAATAAGTTTTTGTTGAAAGGGGTGTAGTGTACTCAGTTTCTAACGTGTGATATGCATGTATTTTATTTTAACATATAAGGAGAAAAATCTTTCTCACATCACCAAATAAACAAATTATGAAAAAGTGTATAATTCATGATACCCAAACTTGTAACAAATATGCTGCCCATTTCTTCCAAATTGATGTCATTGTCGCCAAATCTAACGCTGATCTATCACCAAAAAACTAGACAAATTTGATGCAAATAAATTAGTGATGTTGATGACAAGAATCCATCATGACAATTAAAAATAAAGATTGTAACAAATATGCTGCCCATTTCTTTCGAATTTATGTCATTGTCTCCAAGTCTAACGCTGATCTATCACCAAAAAACTAGACAAATTTGATGTAAATAAGTTAGTGATGTTGATGACAAGAATCCATCATGACACTTAAAAATAAATATAGAATTGAAACAATTGTTAACATACCATGTTCCAATCATTCTTCAACCCCCCGCCTACTATATTCTACATACAATTCATTACATAATAGCCACACTCATAGCCTCCACTTTGGACATTACTCTAAAATGGTAGTAGGTTATATACGATGGTGATAAAAATTGGAAAACACTCTGAACAACAATGCATTAGTTTTTCACTACAGCTATACGGGTGTACCTTCAATCTTTGTTGGGGCTTGAATAGATTGGCAACCAGAAGTAGTGTTCAAGGTCTTCATTGCACTGCATTTGCAAAAACATTGTGTGCTATTAAGTTTCTGGTTAACGGTATCATATTCTATATGCATGTTACATATAAGATAAAGACACGTAACTTATTAACTGCAGCTTTGATGTGTACATCAGACCTTTTACGCAATGAACAGAACCATACAACATCATTAGTTGTAGGACACACAACAACCAGCTGCCAATGGGAGCTGCATAAAATGGCAGGTTGATGGTCAACTCGATAAAAGTTGTAAATCCATAATATATATATATATATATATATATATTAGTAAAAATCTTACTTATTCAAGTATGATCCAATGTACACCTTTCTTTTTGATTCCTTCATCCATTCCTGAATGTATTTTTGACATTTTTCTCGTCTATCTTTGATGTTGTGAATGGATTGAGGCTCAAGGAATCCGTATACATCACCATATCCTAACGTTTGACTCCATTCATCCAAGTACCTGTTTGTCCAATTGAATTAATATGTTTTAATAGATTCACTAGTCAATATTAGGTCTGACATTAATTGACCAAATAACCTAACGTAAAAAACACTTACATCATCCACAATTGTAGTATAGATATGTTCAAACACTTCTGACCATCTATTATTTCATTGATGTCAGAAAATGTTATGAAGAAGGAGGCTCCTATATCCGCAAGGCCAAATTTTTTAGCATCCCAATGCAACTCAATCAGCTTCTGGTAAACGTCATACATCCTCTTAATTAACTCACCCAAAGGGTCATCTACAACAACTTTTTTTGTCGACGTTGGAACAAGTTGAACGACCTTCTTTGAAAAAATTGTAAAGGTTTTTAAATTAATTATTGTATAAATCAGTATATTTTCCATATTGTGCAACAAACCACGTTAGTGTTAATAACGAAAATGATAAGTACATACCTCTTTTGGAACCAATCTGACAAGATGTGTAGGCCATGGAACAAATGTGCCAAGGGTTTGTCTTACATACTTGCACTCTGATGTCGCAATAGGAACTTCAGTGTCACCATCCAAAATTTTTGTGACACTTACCCTAAGCACGTCATCTGCATAGCACACTGTGTATGGCGGATGTTCCATCACAAACTTTTTCGAATGCCACTAGCCGTGTAGAGTGATCGGAATGCACGTACAACCCCATAATTTTGTCCGCATCATTATGTTGTTCTTCCTCTTATCCTCTTGCTGCAGTTTCAGCACAACTCCCCTTTGTACTGACACTGCAGCTAATAGTTCTAATTCAGCAATTTCTGGGGGTGGTTCAGGTGAAGCCATTTGGGATCTCTCCATTTTAAAGCCTTTTTTACCTCTTGCTTAATTAGCCCTAAACTATGTTTTTTATCCTCCTCTGCCTCTCTCTTCCACTCTTCCCTGAGGTTACTTATTATAACATCCAATTCTTGTGGCGTTATGGATGCAGAGGACTTGCTAGAGCCTCTTGAACCTTGTCCGAAAAACTGACCTATGGTCACCCCGGATCCTGCAACACACACACGACCTGGGTGCTCAGGTCGTCCAAGTGCAACATTCAAAATGTCATCACGACCATTGGGAACAAATTCACCTTGTGTTGCCTGTTGTTCGAGTAACTCCTGCGGTAACCACAAGTAAACAAAATATTGTTGCATATTTACTAGAATTCATTGCGGAGAAAAAAGTATACATTGAAATAAAACTAACTTACTATTTTATCTGAAATATCTTTGGCCACGGTCGATGTCATCTGGCCATATCGCTTTGTGTGTGCCTCTATCCACTTAACATGTCTTGGAATGGGAGATGGAGGATTTATGACTCGTGATGAATCCTCAGTATCCATTGCAGCTTGTTGATTTTTTTTCCTTTTCTCCTCTAACAGCTTCTACTCAAGCAATTCATACCCTCCACGAGACAACAAGTGTGGGCAATCATTGTGTTTTTGAATTGGCTGACCCTTTGATCTTATTCCCTATAATGTATAAAAATAAAAGTTAAACATGTGATTGGAAAAAAATTCAAATAAGCACATTATTTAAATCTTTCTTGTAATGAACATTGGCAAACATACCTCCCAATTCGGAGTTTTGCGCGTTGCAAAAAACTTTTCCCAAGTTCTTGATCCAAACCTTACTTAAAAGAAGGGTCCATTACATGTTGCCCGTCAGGATCACCGTAAATGTATTTACGGCTCAGGGAGGACTTAAATTGTCTCCAACTAGTGGCAAGCAATGACATTATCTTATTCTTGGCATCTGATGCTTCTGGAATTTCAAATGTTCCTTGAGGTTACATATATTAAGTCAATGAAGACTCAGTGTTAGACTTTACAAAAACTTGAACTTAAAAACTTAGGACGATATATTGCATACCAAAATGTCATCCCATATAAGGTCCGTCAAAGATTGTGGAACATCTTTCCAACTTGAATGGCCAATTGAAATGTGTTATCGAGCTACAACCCCCAGATAGCTATGGAACTTCTATTTATGTTGGCCTGATGCTCGTCCAGTCGCAGGGTTTACGTTAACTAGTGGCCTAGGCTGATTAAGATTACGTTTTGTCAATGATCTTAACCTTGTAGATCGTCTGTTTCTTCGAGACGTAGATTGAGAATTAGTAGTTCCTTGGGAAGAGGATCCTGGGGGGTCGACATTGGCCTGTGAAATGTGAAAACAATAATTAGAAAAGATGAACAAAAATAATATCAACTATTAAATACAGGGACATCAAACTGAATTTAAAAATACATAGGACATTGCTACTTAACAGTTTATGTATGACAGGGTATTAGAATGGAGGGAAGGCAACTACAATGGAGACATTACATTTTACAAGAAAGACAGTGCAAGACATGGAATTGGAAATAAAGGCTGATAAAATAGGCCTGCACAGGAGTGACCAACTGAAGGAACTGTACAAGTTTCTTCTTGTAGGTGAAGCTGATCATCCACAAACTAAAAGGCCTTCTGTTACATTAGCTCCAGAGGACCTCTCAGATTTGGAGTGGTATTACTTGGTTTGCATGTCCTTTGTTTTCAATCACAGAGAATCAAATAGTTGTCATTATTATTAAATTTTTAAGCTTCAATATAAAGTCCAATATTAGCAGCTTAATCCTTTTCCAATTTAGATCCTATCTAAACCACACATTACATGTTTTCCAATTTACATCCTATCTAAACCACACATGTTTAGTATAAAAATAAAATGTTTCAAGGTAAACGATAACAACTACCTGAATGTGTGCCGCGGATTTGATCTGCAGGCTTTTAATTGTTTCACCACCTCTCTCTATGATTAATCCAACTTGCACAAAAGAAATCGATGTGACTCAATGTTATATTCATAAACATAAAACTTTAAAAATACCCTTTAAAAGAAACTAGAATAGCAACATTATTAGTTCATCACCTTTTAATTTGGAACTTGCAGCTGAATTTGTTCAGATCCCACAGTAGCTTGAGCAGGGGAGAGGCCTCGAGCTACAAGTGAAGGAGAACCCCCAACATCAGCTTGTAGAATGTCAAAATGAAACAACAAAATTGTAAGCATAAAAGCAAAAAAAAGGGAACAATAAGAATGAAATAAAGATTGGATGTGATATCAAACCTCTGCAATCATAGCATTCACTAATTTTTCTGCCTTATCAATACTTTCCAAACTTGCTATCAATTCCACAGACCTTGGAGCTGAATTTGAAAAGGAACAAAAGTGAACATGATAATTACTTAACCTGTAACATGAACAAAGGCATTAAAATAATTAAAAATTCGCCTTGCAGTTCGATTGGTATTGGAAAATTTCTAGATTTCTGCCTTCTTTAGTACATGATTCAAATAGCCTGAAGGTAACACAAAACAATCAGCCAAATCAGTCATGGACTTTATGTTTAACCAAAATTTTTTGGGAAGCATATTTCTTTTTATATCCTCAAAAGTTATAGTTTAGATTAGATAAGAGCCAAAACTCAATGAAGATTTATATTAGTGAGCAGGGTGTGTCCGATGAGCAGGGCCAGAATCTGCCTTCAGCCTTAGCAGAACTTCAAAGGCGGGTTATCAAGGCTGAAGCTACCATAGAGCAAAAGGAAGAGGAAAATGCCGAATTGAAGGAAAAACTAAAACAATTTCAGAGAAGGTGGATTGACAAGAAAAAGGGTATTTAGCCTTCTATGTATATACCTCTTTAATATTATAGAATTTTTTTAACTTATCTCAAAGATGATTTTAACATATGCATAAACTAATTTAAACTTTTGAAAAAGTTTTATTTATTTTTTATTTGTATTTTTTTTCTTAAAAGTGTTTTCGAAAAGTTTATCCAAACATATTCAAAGTGTTTTTCATTAATTTGGTGTTACATAATGCATTTCCTAACTTAAAAAGGAGTATAAATTGGGAATGTGCCCGTAAGATTGCTTGGAGGATGGATTAAGTCTCAATTGAACCTTACCTCATAGCAAATTTGAAAAACCAAACAAGTTATAAATGCCATCAAAGTTAAATATCACAGTTTCAGTTGTTGACCCAGGTTCAACTATGTGCAAAATTATTTTTTTGTGGGAAATGTATTCTTTTTCAAAAATGCATCATTTATTATTTAAGGTATGTTGCTAACTTTCCTATCCCCCAACACTCTCCTCATTGGATGCATGAGGCTCGGTGTCATCAAGACACTTCCCTATCTCCTTCACCCAATCTGAGAAGTTGAGAGCCTGCAATTCAATCTGTTGGAGGAAGGTAGACCAATAGACGACTAACTTTCCTCCTCCATTTTTAGTAACAAAATGAAATAGCAGTAAGACCAAACTGAGAGTTTTTTGCGGACCCCCGCGCCTATAAATAGGACGCTTCTTTCTTTATTTGGCAAAGCAAAACCTACTCCTTTAATGAATTAGGTACGGGAGGCATCAACCATATTCCGCCCTTTTCCTATCTATTTATCTTTCTCAAACTGTTCAGATTGACCTTGCTTGTGGGGCCTCCAAGATCAGGGAAAACTACATTGCTGCAAGCACTTGCGGGGAAACTGGACAGGGATTTAAGGGTTGGCCATCCTCTTGCTCCATTTTTAAGAAACAATGCAATGATGTCTTCCTTCATATATATTTTTTCCATTAAATGATAATTATGCATGATTGAGGATTCTTTTAACTAACAAAAACAAAAGAAAGTAAAATAAAACCTCAATATTTCTCCCCATTTGCTATGTCAGTCAATATCAATACTTCTAGAATAGTGATACTTCCCAAGTTAAAGTGAACTTAAGAAACTTATCATCATATCAGACATTATATTTCCTATCATATCTGTCATATGCTAATTCTTTCAACTGAGTTCAACTCATTCCAATCATGATCATGTTAGGAATATGGTGAATTGGTGTGTTCATTCTTCTATCATTATCCTAGTTGTGCATTATTTCTAACATGGTGAATATCATTCATTTTCCAGTATTGCGATTATAGATTGTACTTCTCACCTAAGGATCATAGACAAGGAAGTTTAGTAAAATGAACAATATGAAATCCAAGTTTCCTTGTTTTTGATAGGCATCATCAAATTTATACAAAAAATTAATAAAAATATTTTTTTTATTTTTACAGTAATCAAATTAATAATAATAAAGTTACTAGGATGAAGTTTATTTCTTAAATTTTAAAAGATCCTAAACATTTTATTTTGTGTGTGTGCTATTTGTCTGTGAATAAAATAAGGTGTGTTGATTGGGGAGTCTGATGAAGAAGCTAGCTAGGAGGCTTTGAATATCAACAACTCTGCATCCCCCGTCAACTAACGCGCCGACCACTTCCCCCCATATTTTTGACTTCTCTCACGCGTTATTTATTTCATCACCACCACCATCTCTCTCCCCCTATATATATATATATTGTCAACACGAACAACAACTATTTCCATTCTCTCCAAAAACGTTCACACACCTACCCATGCTTCATAGTTAGTACATAAATATAAATCATCACACGCTCGGTCAATAGTTTCATTCTTCTTAATCATCCTTTCTAATTAAAGCTACGTGCAATTGATTGATAAATGGAAGTTATCCTTATGAAAATTTGATGCATTCAAGAACTCTTCCTATCTCTCAATGCTAGACCTGATCCTTCCAAATTCTGGCACCCCCTATAATATGTCTAACATGCAACTACAAATTAAGGCTTACATCACAACAAAGGAGAAGCATAGATTGGAAAACCAAATTCACCTTCAACAAATATGGTTCAAATTACATCCTGTAGATTGTTAGAAATTGAAGGAAATATAATTTAAGATTTTAAGTTCAAACGCAAAGATAACA
>PYAF01005652.1:220549-258957 GCA_007407185.1 Glycine tomentella
CCTGTGATGACCCCAATTCATTTGGGCGAGCAGGGAAACAGTGAAGCATAAGCTGTGGGTGATATTGAAGAAGGTGTGATGAGGAAGCTTGATGAATTGTATTTTGTGTTTTGTGTTTACTTTGTGGATATGTATTTTGTATTAAAATTTAGACAGTCTGTATATTATTTTGGACGTATATTTGGGACTGTATTATGGATTGTATTCTTATTATAAATAAACCGTGAGAGAGAATTCGTTTATGTTATGACTAAATTGTAAAATCAAAGCAAGAAGAAAAAGAATTTTCATGAAATTTATAACTAAGATAATTCTAATACAAAGTGGACACGGAATTTCATCTAAAATCAATCAAGCACGAGAGAGCAAAAGGAGGCGTTACATTACACGTGCAAAGGCTTAGCTTGGAGAGTAATCTTTTCTATTTTCCTTTTCTTCATTCTTGTGTTTTCCCAAAAACCCATTTCAGTAAAATATTGATTCTGGATTCGTTAACCGTTGGATTTCCTTAAAATTTTAAAAGCATACTCCTATTTCACATATCTAACTTTTGACCGTTGGGATCGTTGAAATAATTTCTACAGCTGTCCACGTGTTTTACCAAAAAGACAAGATAAGATTTTTGCCTTTTAAGAAAAATCTACTTAAACTAAATCTACACCGTACAAATGTCTTGACACTTGTCTAATTCATGAAGCCTTCTCTTAATCTCCTTCCAAGTGTCCCTTTGAGTTGGAAAAATCATGAAGCTTCACTATTATTCTCCAAGCTTCACATAAATGTTAGAGGAAAAATCTTCATCATGTGCCTTACAAGTGTCCTAACACTTGTATTCATCACATGGCTTACTTTTATAAGTGGTTTTCATGAATATTCTCTTCCCTTCTACATGGTTCTTCACGTGCTCTTCACACCTAAGGGTGAGAACATAAGTTTTTCTTCCTTTTATACCATTGGATGCTTAAGAAAAACCTAATTTCCACTTATGGTTTTCTGTCACAACTATTTTGATAATCTGCTATCTAATAGTATTCTGTATTTCCATCTCTGTATTTCTATCAGGTCCTCACAAAATCTCTAAGAATATCTGATCATTTCTGGCCTGAAGGCATTATGGTAATTTCATCCTTCATCCTAGGGGTATAATTGTCATTTCTATCATAGAAATATCTATTCAAAAGATCTAAGGGTATTCTTGTCATTTTCAAAATATCCAAGGGCATTTATGTAAGTTTTCCTCTTAAAATATCTTTCTAAAATATCTAGGGGCACTTTTGTAATTCTTAAAATATCCAAGGGCATTATCGTCCTTTTACCCTCAAGGGCATTTTTGTCATTTCTAATTTACGGTAAAGGCAATATGGTTATTTTTCCCCAAACATTTCCGTAACGTCTCTAATGATATTTCATCAAATCTTTCCTAACTTAAGACTTCCATAAATATTTATTGAACTATAGTTAGGGAATTTTGGGGTGTTACAATTACAACAGACAGAAAAGCTTGGTAATCAATTACAAATACATCGTAATCGATTAAAACAGACAGACAGACAGACATACAGCTAGCTTGTGTAATCGATTACAGAAACGTTGTAATCGATTATTACATACAACACTTGCTTTTTACAATAAAATAAGACTTTTGATGTGGTCTTGAAGGGCTTGGGTTCTAGCTCTTGTCATGGGTCCTTCAAAGCTCACCAAAGGAAGTGCTTCAAGCTCTCCTTCTAGAACTTTGGCTTGTAATGGACCTCCATCATCATGATCCTTAGATAGTCCTCTATCATCCCCTCCTTCTTGAAAAGAATTCGTTCTCGGATTTGCATTCAAAACACCTACATCATAAGGAGAAAGATCAATGACATTAAAAGTAGAACTCACTCCATACTCACTTGGCAAGTCTATCTTGTAGGTATTGTCATTAATCCTCTCAAGGACCTTGAAAGGTCCATCACCCCTAGGTTGGAGTTTAGATTTCCTTTGGGAAGGAAACCTATCCTTTCTTAGATGCAACCAAACCCAATCACCGGGTTCAAATGCCATAGCCTTTTTCCCTTTGTTAGCATGTCGTGCATATTGTTCCATCTTCTTCTCAATTTGATTTCGCACCTTTTCATGGAGATCCTTAACAAAAGTTGCTCTAGAAAGCTCATCCTTGCTCAAAATAGAAGAATCATTAGGTAATGGAATTAAATCAATAGGAGATAAAGGATTAAAACCATAGACAACCTCAAAAGGAGACAAAGAAATGGTAGAGTTGGTTACCCTATTATAAGCAAATTCAACATGGGGTAACCATTCTTCCCAAGTTTTCAAATTATTGATGAAACACCGTAGGAGTTGTGAGAGTGTTCTATTTACTACCTCAGTTTGTCCATCGGTTTGAGGATGACAAGTGGTGGAGAAAAGAAGCTTGGTTCCAAGTTTTCCCCACAAGGTTTTCCAAAAATGACTCAAAAACTTGGAATCCCTATCCGACACAATACTCCTAGGTAATCCATGAAGACGCATTACTTTTTTTTAAAAAAAGATCTACCATATGACAAGCATCATCCGCTTTGTGACATGGTATGAAATGTGTCATCTTGGAAAACCTATCAACAACCACAAAAATTGAATCCTTGCCTCTTTTGGACCTTGGAAGACCAAGTACAAAATCCATAGAAATATCGGTCCAAGGTGAGGTAGGAATAGGTAATGGGGTATATAAACCATGATGCATGACTTTAGACTTTGCCTTATGACACACAATGCAATTAGAACAAAATTTGATGACATCATGTTTCATTTTAGGCCAAAAAATGTTCATGCAATATGTTTAAAGCCTTTTCTACCCCAAAATGTCCCATTAACCCCCCTTCATGAGCTTCACAAATCATGAGTTCACGCAAAGAACTTTGAGGTAAACACAATCTTTTATTTTTAAACAAATATCCGTCATGCCTAAAGAATCCTTGGTGAGACCCCTTTTCACACAACTCAAACAATTTAGAGAAGTCATGGTCTCGAGCATACAAGTCCTTTATGTGATCAAATCCAAACATCTTAGTTTCAAGCATGGAAATTAAAGCATATCTCCTAGAAAGTGCATCGGCCACAACATTAGCCTTACCTTGCTTGTGTTTAATCACATAAGGGAAATGTTCCAAGAACTTTACCCATTTAGCATGCCTCTTATTAAGCTTTCCTTGGTTTCGCAAATATTTGAGTGATTCATGGTCACTATGAATCACAAACTCCTTAGGAAGGAGATAGTGTTGACAAGTTTGCAAAGCTCTAATAAGTGTATAGAGTTCTTTGTCATAGGTGGAATAATTCAAAAGAGCACCCTTAAGTTTTTCACTAAAATAAGCAATTGGGTGACCTTCTTGTAACAAAACAACACCTATGTCAACATTGGATGCATCTCATTCAATTTCAAAAGATTTGGAAAATTTTGGTAGAGCAAGAATGGGTGCATTTGTCAACTTCTCCTTCAATTCATTGAAGGCATTTTCTTGTTCACTTTCACACTTAAATACCACATTTTTCTTAACAATGTCATTCAAAGGAGATGCTATGGTGCTAAACTCTTTGACAAACCTCCTATAAAAACTTGCCAACCCATGAAAACTCCTCACATCACTCGCATTTTTGGGTGTGGGCCAATCTCTAATAGCCTTGATTTTCTCATCGTCCATTTGGACTCCCTTAGCACTCACAACAAATCTTAAAAACACTACTTGATTAGTGCAAAATGTGCATTTATCCATATTAGCAAACAATTGTTCTTTTCTAAGCACTTCCAAGACACTCCTAACATGATATAAGTGGTCATCCATAGTTAAACTATAAATCAAAATATCATCAAAATAAACAACCACAAATTTGCCAATAAAGTGTCTTAAAACATGGTTCATGAGTCGCATGAAAGTGCTTGGTGCATTGGTTAAGACAAAAGGCATGACCAACCACTCATAAAGTCCAAACTTAGTTTTGAAAGCGATTTTCCATTCATCACCTTCTCTCATTCTAATTTGATGGTAACCACTTTTCAAATCTATTTTGGAGAAAACACAAGAACCATGAAGTTCATCCAACATATCATCAAGTCTAGGGATAGGATGTCTATACCTCGCGGTTATGTTGTTGATGGGTCTACAATCCGTGCACATCCACCATTTGCCATCTTTCTTGGGGACTAGGATGACTGGCATTTCACATGGGCTCAAGCTATCCTTTACCCATTCTTTTTGCATCAACTCTTCAACTTGTTTCTGAATGTCCTTGGTCTCTTCTGGATTACTCCTGTAGGCCTCCCTATTAGGAAGTGAAGCTCCCGGAACAAGATCAATTTGATGCTCAATTCCTCTTAAAGGAGGCAAGCCATGGGGTATGTCTTGTGGAAAGACATCCTCAAACTCCTTTAAAAGTGTATCAAAACCTTGAGGCAACTCAAGGGCACTAGAAGACAAACACATATAATTGGGAATGAGTAAATACATTTGTTGTCTAGTTAGCATCACTCTCTTAACCTCCTTAGGTTTGATGAACAAAATTTCTTTTATTTCTAATTTTTTCACTCTTTTTGTCTCTCTTCTTTTGTTATTTATTTTCACTCTTTTTGCTATCTTTTTCTTTTAGGCTTGTCTCTCTCAAAGGACTCTTTTCTTCTTTAATTTTCTTTTCTTTTTCTCTCTTCAATCTTATTTTTATTTGATCTTCACACACCTCACTTGGAGACAAAGGTGAGAGAACTACCTTTTTACCTTTATGAAGGAAAGAGTATCGATTGGTGACCCATTGTGTACCACATCTCTATCATATTGCTAAGGTCTACCAAGCAACACATGGCCGACTTCCATGGGAACCATATCACAAAGCACTTCATCCACATATTTGCCAATGGAGAATTTAAGCAACACTTGCTTATCCACCACCAACTCACCATTGTCACTCAACCATTGCAATTTATAAGGTTTAAGGTGAGGGATAGTTTTTAAACCAAGCATATCCACTAACCTAGTGCTTGCAACATTGGTGCAACTTCCTCCATCAATGATTAGAGAACAAACCTTTCCACTCACCAAGCATCTAGAATGGAAAACTTTTTCTCTTTGTCTATCATCTCTATCTTTGCACAAGCTACCCATGAGTCGTCATACCATCAAAAGAGCTCCTTCTTCCGGTTTAAGAAAACAAGCATCCTCACCTTCACTAGTGGAACTATGAGAACTATTAACACAATCATTGTCCTTTTGTTTGGACATTGGGATGCAATATGACCCTTACCCAAACATTTAAAACATTTAATTGAACTAGATTTATTAGAAGGAGAATGAGTAGTAGAATTAGGATTACCTCTTGAAGACTTCTTTTCAAAATGTTGGGAAGAAGAACCCTCCTTCTTGGAGGTGTCCTTATCCTTCCAAGATGAATGACCATATGAAAACTTTTTGTAGGCTTGTTTTCTCTTCAATTGTTGCTCCACTTTCATAGCTCTATGTATAAGTTCATCCATGGTGTTGTAAGTTTGAAGCTCCACAACATCTTGAATGTCCCTATTCAAGCCATTCAAAAAATCTAGCCATTGTAGCCTCATTAGTCTCCTCAATGTTTGTTCTTACCAAAGAAATTCCATCTCCTTGTAATAATCATCAACACATCTATTTCCTTGATAGAGTCTTTGTAATTTGTTATGCAAATCCCTTATGTATTGAGGTGGAACAAATCTCTCCCTCATTATTCCTTTCATTGTCATCCATGTGTCCGGTCTATGTCTCCTCAATCTTCCTCTTTCCATTTGCACTTGATTCCACTAAGCCATGGCATACCCTTCAAATTCTAAGCTAGCCAACTTCATTTTTTTTTCTTCACTAAAATTGTGACAATCAAAAACTTAGTCAACTTTTATCTCCCAATCAAGGTAAGCCTCCGGATCATTAGTACCTAGAAACTTGGGAAGTTTGAATTTCACATCTTCCATTCCATCCTTATTCCTCCTAGGCCTATACCTTCTACCATCATCATAGCCATCATCACTCCCTTGAGAAGAATGAGGTGACTTATGATATCTCCTTCTCTCTATGTCATCTATTCTTCCACTCAACTCATAATTACTTCTTTGCATCTCATCAAAACATTCGTCCATCCTTTTTTCAACATTTTTTTGCAACTTATCCATTTGCTTAGCCAATGAAGTCATTAGCATAGTAGTTCTAGGTGAAGGTGGATCACTATCGCCATCGGACACCATTGCTACAAGAAAAAGGTGAGTAAAACAAAATAATAATGTACCTTACCACTCACTAAGTGTTTACACTCGTCAACACTCGTGTTTCACACTTGAAAGACTTTTCCTCTAATGTTCACTCTTGTCTTTTTCCACTCTCTAACTCTTTGTCAACTCTTGAAATTTAACCAAAGATTCTAATTCAATGAATATCCAAAGTGAAAGATGAAACAAATTCAAGCTCAATTTAAGATGTCAAGGAAGAAAGAAAACTCTAAGACAAAACCTTGGAATTTAGAAGACAAGCAATAAAAGCTCAACAAGAAAAACACAACTCAAAAGGAATGTCAAGGAAAGACAATTATAGAAATAGAAAATGCAAAATATTTCTTCTCTAAAAAAATAAAATTGGCTAGGTTTAATTACCATAATTATGCAAAAGAAAGTGATATTAAACAATAATAAACACACAATAAGAGAGGGTTAATAATATTTTTTTTTACTGTCAATTTTTTTTACTTTTGGTCCTCATATCTTTTGATATTTTCATTTTGACCCCACAATACTTTTTAATAATTGCCTTTTTTTCCTTCATAAATTATCTTTAGGACCCAAACTTTTGATATTCGCAAAAATGGCCCAAAACTCTCTAGGCAGAATTTTATGAATCAAACTCAGAAAATTTCCAGCAATGCTATGAGTTTCATGAAGAACACGAAGAACAACCCATATTCAAAACAACTCCAAATTCAACAAAACCATAGGGGAAATGAAGGCAATTGCAAGATAACCTCAAAAATCACACAAGAAACGCACAAAGAACAACAAACAACCAAGAATCATGATTTTCAATTTTCATTTTTTGGAAAAAAAAAACGAAAATGCAAATAACATAGATAGAAATCTTTACGAAATACTTTCCAGAATTAAACTCTGATTACACATGATGACTACCAAGATATGAATGCTTGGCTCGGATCATTTCCGGATTGTAATCTTCAAGACTCCATGAATTAGGGTTTGAAATTCAAATAGAAAAATGGAGAAGATTAAGGAATGATTTAGAATGACGCCACGATCCCCAATCGGAACGATAAGTCAGAGGAGGATTCGCCACAAAGGAAAGCTTCCTTGATAAGAATCAATTTGGTCTCAATCAAGAACCAACAAGAGGCTAAGCTCTCAATTTAAGCAAAAGCTCAATTTCATTAATCAAAAGTTAACCAAAAATAGCAAATTCTGAGTATTTATAGGGCTAGACCTCTAATAAACCCCTAAAAAACGTAGGTTTGGGCCTATTTACGGAAATATCAAAGCCCATTACATGAAAACAACAAAAGGAAAGCTATAGTACCATTTTAAATGAAAATAATCGATTAAAACGAAGCGTAATCGATTAAAACAAAACGTTTTAGTACTGTGTAATCGATTACAGCAACGTCGTAATCGATTACAACAGACAGAAAAGCTTGGTAATTGATTACAGATACATCGTAATCGATTAAAACAGACAGACAGACAGCTAGCTTGTGTAATCGATTACAGAAACGTTGTAATTGATTATTACAGACAACACTTGCTTTTTACAACAAAATAAGACTTTTGATGTGGTCTCGAAGGGCTTGGGTTCTAGCTCTTGTCATGGGTCCTTCAAAGCTCACCAAAGGAAGTGCTTCAAGCTCTCATTCTAAACCTTTGGCTTGTAATGGACCTCCATCATCATGATCCTTAGATAGTCCTCTATCAAAACGTTCCTAGCCACCCTACACTCCTCAACACCAACACCAATGTCCTCCAAACTTTAATAGAAGACACTTTGAGAAATTTATAATAACTCACACATCATATTTAACTTCTAATTGATATTTGGGCCAAAGAAAATTTTTGAAATTCACTAGTTTTTTTTTTATCTTTCTCAAAATATTTTCTTTTTTAATCAAAAGTGGAAAAGCATTTTTGACTTTATTTTGATTATAAAATATTGTGTTTCTATACATACTATTTATATTATTTGGATTTAAACAAATTAGAATTCTCAATTCTCTACGACATCTAGCGGATAAAATGTTTTCAGGAACAAGTAAATCATAATTATCTTTTTCTTTTTTTCGGTTATTTTTGGATCTCTTGTAATATATTTATCAAAATTTTTCTTATTAACATGAATTTTTTTGGGTATTTGTGATAAATTTTGCGTTTATTCTTTTGAATTAAGGAAAGACACATGGTTTGATACATAAAAAATTGTTTATTGTTTTTTCTAGACAGGCGAACTGGTTCGATAACAAATATTTATTTTTTCATAAATTTGTTATTTTTATTTTTCCTTAAGCCTAGAAGAATTAAATTCTTCTGATTTTGAATCATCATAATATCTAGACCTAGTTCGCCTCTTTGAATAGAGGCTATTGTAATTTCTTTTAAATTTTTTAATTGAATCAAGAGACAAAACTGAATTTGACCTTTTAACATACCCATGTATATTTAAGGGTGGACAAATGGACTCTCTTATTTAATAAAATCACTTATACTTGTGTCAAAATTTATATTTTACGCTCCTAATTTTATATGTTTGTATCCACTAATTTGTTTTCGTGTGAAGATAATGAAATGTATCTTTTTATTTTACTATTCATATCTCTTAATTTTTATGTGTTTGAACTCATTATTTCTAATTCTCATTGTTTTTAAATGTTTTACATATTGATTTAAAAGTCTATTTTTATTTTTTCTCCAATAAAGTTAGTAGTTTTTTTGTTGTTTATCTCATATGTTTCATTTCTCGCTCCCTCTATTTTCTTCTTGCATGTTTCTTTCCTCTATGATTCATATTTTCTTTTACGACACTTTGATCCTATTTTACATTGTACAGTAAGTAGCTTGATTGATCATGACTTGTCATTTCAATTTACTTTCTTTTCGAATAGACAAGTATATCTTGATTAAGCGGTGACAATTCTTGCTTGAAATTTATGATTTTAACATTTGTTTTTATCTTCATGTGTGTATATATATATATATATATGTATGTATGTATGTGATAAATTTTTTTTATATTTTTTAAAATATATTGTCCATGCACCTATCTTGGGTCGTCGATTTGTCACTGACGCCGAGCCTGCCTCCAAGATCGCATGCATCCAGCTTTTGCCCATGATGTCAAAGATAATGCGGAGGGGGAGACTCCTGCAGAATCACAATGTGCGATTGTTTGGTTCATGAAGAGAGAGAGAGATGGAAGATTGATTCTCAGCTTTACTTATGGATTTGCTTGTTTGGTTGGATTAATTTCTGAGTTTTTATTTTGGGGTTTTTAATCATTTATTTTGAGTTTTCACTCTAGGTTTGATTGTTTGGTTGGGATTAATTGATTTTGAGTTTTAATTTTGGGTTTTTTAATCGTTAATTTTTACTTTTGATTGTGATCTTCATATGATTTCTTCTGTCAATGATTTGGTTTTTTTTTTTTTTTTTTTTTTTTTTTTTTTTTTTTTTTTTTTTTTTTTTTTTTTTTTTTTTTTTTTTTTTTTTTTTTTTTTTTTTTTTTTTTTTTTTTTTTTTTTTTTTTTTTTTTTTTTTTTTTTTTTTTTTTTTTTTTTTTTTTTTTTTTTTTTTTTTTTTTTTTTTTTTTTTTTTTTTTGCAAATCCAAAATAACCTAACTCTCCCTCTTTTTTCCGTTAATTACTTTTATAAAAAATATTATTTTACTATTAAGAACGAGTTCATCATGACGCACAGTTCTCCACACTGGCAATCCAAAAGCTGCACTCCGATGAATGAACCCAAACCAATGGGTTTGTCCTTGTGACGAATGGGGACACGATCCACTATAGAGATACTCTTAAAGAACACTTTTTATGGTATTTTTTTTCCTATTTTATATGTATTCTCTTATTATTATACGTGAAGAGGTGTATAATTTTACTTGACAATGATGCACTTTATACTTACAAAATACTTAAGTGATTTTGTGATCAACACTGTGTTGAAAATTTCATATTGTTTTTTTATACAAGAAAAATCATAATGTATGTTGTTACTTTTAAGTGTAAATTAATGCTAAAACTATTATTCAAAATTCTACTCTTAAAAAATGTTTAAAATTATAAGATTATGTTAGTGGTTGTGGAATGCCAAGAACAATACTATCTTCAATGACAAGAACTAGTCAGCATGGAACCTTATCAACAAAATCAGTTCATTCTAGTAAAACGTTCAAAGAGTTTTTCCTGTGACACTCACAACCAGACAATGTTGCCATATTCATTGGCATCCCCTCAATAATGCATGATATCTAAAAAATTAACAATTAACAATATAATAATTAGTTAATTTTTCCTATTATTGTTTCATTGGAGCCCATCACTCTCTACTCTCTAGTCTATTTCACTCTTGGATCAGAGTTTTTTTTTTTTCCTGAAGGAACCCAATCATTAAAAATTAAAATTTGTATGTTATATTATAAAATGAAGGCGCGTGCTATGATGGAAGTAGATTTCCTTGTGTATGCTTAACAAAAAATAACAACCTTTAGATTGATCTCATTCCATGGTATTATGGTGTACCCTCCACACTTGACCACTACCTCTCTTCTTCTCCCCCGCTACTCTGCCATCGACCACCATTTGTCACCACTAGAGACAATTTCAGGTAACAATGTAACCACCGCACTAACATCAGCTCCGGTGAAGTCACAGCCTCTACACAACTTAGCCTTCTCTTGAAATGGGGCAAGAACAACATCACCGTCGCTTACCACCAACGCCACAGCCGCCCTTGGCTCCTTCCCGATCATGCCTCCAAGCCTGACCCCAACTCATCTCCTCACCCCCTTGGATCTAGAACTGCTCGCAACCAATTATCCCTCTCCCTCAAAACACTACCACTGTACGACGACGACTTTGTCCAAGTGGTGGAACCTTTTCCCTCACAGACCTGCTCTCCTCCCTAAGGTTTTCCTCAGGATTGTCATCGAACCTTCTTCGCCAACCACCACAATGCCAACAACAACAACAAAGAATTCCATGATGACAACAACAACCTCATGTCGAAGTGCACGAAGAAGAAGGAGAAGAAAGAAAATTCTGGATGGCTCTCTCTTGTGCAAAGATCGAAGAAGACACCTTCTTGTTTTTTATTTTGAATTTTTTTGAGAAGTAAACTAGTGCTACTCGTGAATTATTTCAGGGATTGCTACTCCATCAACGATTCCTGATTACTTGATTGATTGCTCAGATCAATGAGAATATTTACAGTGGTTGGTGTAGTATCATTGTGAATATGATTGCTTGTTCAATATTCTAGAACAATTAATGCCATAATAATTCACAACCATTGATCCATGTAACTAGGGAAGACAATTTGTTGGAACAATTACATTGTATAAGGGTTGGCACCCCTGGTGTTCTTTTTAATATTATAATTTTAGTTAATAGAAAAAATGACATGTTTATTATTGATTCTTGTAGTGGTGAAGAGAATATACGAACAGAGCAGGATTACTTGTAGGTCAAAAAGAACTATAGGGTCATGTTGTTTCAACTCCAATAATGTAAAATTTGTTAACTCGTATTTCATTTTAGGCGTAGGCTATGGTAAACTTTCTTGTGTATGTACAAAAATTAACCTTTAGATTGATCTCATTCCATAGTATTATGGTGCACCTTTCACACCTTACTACCATCTCTCTTCTTCTCCCCATACTACCACTTCTCTTCTTGTCCCTAGCTATCACCAACCACCATTCCGCCACCATTTTCTTTATCTTTTTACAAAATTCAACGCCTTTGTACCTCCAATCTCCAAGACCTTCCTAAATTCTCTTCACCATTGTAAGAATCAATCATAAACGGATCAATTTTTTTATAACTTAGCTGATTTTGGCAATAGCTTCCCATATGAGGCTCCCATGCTCCAAAATCTTCCATGGTTCCACCAATTTCCAATTTCTATAGCAAAGTGTGCATCCAATTTCTTAACTAAAAAAAAAAAAAGACAAAGTTAAGTTAATAATTAATTGATATGTTTGATTTCCTTGTTACAATAAAACATATGGATATCATCATATTCTTGAGTAATATTCTCAGTTATCTTCCTTTACTTATAGTTGTAAAACTAACCTTATTAGAATTTGCATCAACTTTTGAAAATTATAACACGCCCTATAGGAATGAAGAAAATAAGCTAAGTATTTTATACTTGGTGCATTTTTGGTAAAATATAGGAAATGTTGTAGATTGCAACTTGCTTTATTGATAATAGAATGATTGTTTATATAGAGCCAAATACAACATAAAATAAGATAAGATGTATATATTATCATGCACTAGATATATCTTATCTAATAACAACTATTCAAAATAAGCTAAGATGTATATCTTATCAGGTACTATATATATTTTATCTAATAACAACTATTCAAAATAAGCAAAGATGTATATCTTATCAGGTATTAGATATATCTTATCTAATACTCCCCCTCAAGTTGGAGTATGAAAGGAGCAAATACCCAACTTGGATATAAGAAATTCAAATTGCTTTTTACCAAGAGCCTTAGTTAACACATCCACCAGTTGAAGGTTGGAACGAATATAGGTTGTGTAGATTGTATTGTTGAGGAGATGATCACGAATAAAGTAACAATCTAACTCGATATGCTTGGTTCTTTCATGGAAAATAGGATTGGAAGCAATATGTAAAGCAGATTTACTATCACAAAACAATTCCATTGGTTTATGATGAATAATCCCAAGAGAGGCAAGAAAAGATTTAAGCCATATAAGTTTTGCAGTAGCTGCAGCCATGGACCGGTACTCAGCTTCAGCAGAGGAACGAGATACTGTGTGATGTTTCTTAGTCTTCCAAGAGATAGGAGAGGAACCGATAGTGATGAAGTAACCAGTTACAGAGCGACGAGTAATAGGACAAGATGCCCAATCAGAGTCACAATATGCTCGAAGTTGGAGATCACACAAAGAATGGAATAAAATACCTTGGCTCGGATTACCTTTGATATATCTGAGAACGCGAATGACAACATCATAGTGAGCTTGACGGGGTTTATGAAGGAACTGAGATAAGACATGGATGACATAGCTTAAATCTGGACATGTGATCGTAAGGTAAACTAGATGACCAATCAGACGTCTATAGCGAGCAGGTTCAGCAAATTCGGGGCCGTCATCCAAAGCCAGTTTTAAATTGGGTTCCATGGAAAAGTCGACTGGTTTGCAACCCAAAAGTCCACATTCCTGGAGAAAATGATAACTGATTTGTATTTTTACTTTCAAATAATAAATATACCAAAAAATAAATATTCATGAGGTATAATTTATTTCTCCAAAAATAAATAAAAAATCATTACATTAATTTTAAATTCACAATAAATTAAAAACTAAGAAAATATATTACAATAAATTAAAAATGAAGAAAATAAATTACAATAAATTAAAAATGATACATAATGGGAAATGTTAACAATTCAGCTACAAACAATATGAAACAATAAAAATAAATAGCTTTTGAACAAATGTCATCTCATTGCTGGTGATAGTTGGGGAGAAGAAAGATGGTAGTTAGGTATGGAAGGTGCACCATTATACTACGAAATAAAATCAATCTAAAGGTTATTTTTTGTGTGCACCATACACAAGAAAATTTACTTCTCCACCGCAGCCTACAACAAATAGCAAAACTTTTATATATCATGATCCGTGACTGGATTAGAGGAAGTACAATTTCTCGAAGCAGGATTACTTGTAGTTCAAAAAGAACTATAGGGTCATGTTGTTTCACATCCAATAGTGCAAAATTTGTTAACTCATTTCATTTTAGGTATAGGTTATGGTAAATTTTCTTGTGTATGGTGCACAAAAATTAATAACCTTTAGATTGATCTCATTTCATGGTATTATGATGCACCCTCCACGCCTTATTATCATTTCTCTTCTTCTCCCCATACTACCACCTCTCTTCTTCTCCCTAGGTATCACCAACCACCATTTTGCCACCATTTCCTTTCTCTCTTTACAAAATACCATGCCTTTGTACAATCTCCAAGACCTTCCTAAATTCTTTTCACCACTGCAAGAATAAATCATAAAAAGATCAATTTTTTTATTAGCTAAAATTATAATATTATAAAAGAGCACCAGGGGTGCTAACCCATATAAAATGTAATTGTTCCAACGAATTGTCTTCGCTAGTTTTACATGGATCAATGGTTGCGCATTATTATGGCATTAATTGTTCCAGAATATTGAACAAGCACCCACTAACTAGAATTAATTACATCCCACCAATTTAGCCATCACAAAACCAAAAAACACATCCCACGAAATAAGCAATCATATTCATAATGTATAACTACACCAACCACTGTAAATATTCTAATTGATTTGAGCAATCAATCAAGGAATCAGGAATCGTTGATGGAGTAGCAATCCCTGAAATAATCCACGAGTAGCACTAGTTTACTTCTCAAAAAAATTCAAAATAAAAAACAAAAAAGTGTCTTCTTCGATCTTTGCACATGAGAGAGCTATCCAAAATTTCCTCTTTTCCTTTTTCTCAGTGCACTTAGTGTCCATGGAGCCGAAGTGACTTCGGCGCAGGGTTGTCATCGCCATTGTGGAATTATTTGTCCTTGTTGTTGCTGGCATTGTGGTGGTGGGCGAAGAAGGTTTGGTGTTGATCTCGAGGGTGACCTTGGGGAGGAGTGTGTTTTTAGGGGGTAAAGGTTCCACGACTTTTGGATTGAGTCATTGTCATGCTCGGCTTCGTGTGATTGTGGTGGTTTGCGGGGGACGGGAGTTGGGGTTGGATTCAGAGGCGTGACTGGGAGGGTGGGAGGGAAAGTAGTGGCATTGGTGATGGGCGACGGTGATGTTGTTCTTCCCCTATTTCAAGAAGGGGAGAGCAAAGTGGTGTAAAGGTTGCGACTTCACTAGAGCTGATGCCAATGCGGTGAGTGCACCGCTGCCTGAAATCGTCTCTGGTGGCTGGTGGCAAAGTAGCAAGGGAGAAGAAGATAAGAAGTTGTATGGTGTGGAGGGTGCACCATAATATCATGTAATGAGATCAACCTAAAGACGACTATTTTTTGTGCAGCATACACAGGGAAATCTACTTTTCCATGATAGTATTGTCATCACATTATACTATATATTATAGATATTTTATTCTTCTGTATAGAGGTATCTACTAAGCCTTTTCTTTCAATATCAACAACACCTTTAATCCAAGTTAATTGGAGGCCATGGTAGATGAACCCAATGATAAAGACGAGGAGAAAATAACAAGTGGAAGGGGAATGGGAAAGGAAAGGGAAAATAAGATAAAAGAAAAGAAAGTAAGATAAAAGAGAGAAAAAAAAAAGAGAAGATTTATTTGATAATGAAAAATTGGATGGAAGAGAGAGATAAAAATAATATAATTTATTTGGAAAAGAAGATTAGATTAGAGGGCGAGCATTGACACAACGGTAAAATATCTTAGTAACTTGTGGTTATGGGTTCAAATCCAAAAAGAGCCTCTTTGCATATGCAAGGGTAAGACTACATACTATATCCTTCCCCCTTACCTTTACATAGCGAGGAGTCTCTGGACAATTAGGTACGATAAAGAAGATTAGATTGGAAATAATTTTTAAATTATGAAAATCACTATATTATTTTTCACCTATTGTTACTTGTTTATGGATATACCTTTCTTATGGATTTGTTTCTCTTCAACCAAATATTTTCATCTAGTTCATTTCTCTTAACTCTTCTAACATAATTTGTGCATGTACTCATTATTCTCTACACTACTACAAAAATCTCTTTCAAAGACGTTTTTTGTGACTTTTCACGACGGTTTTCAACAATCTTTGAATCCTTCATCATGGAAAATCAATACTTTTAACGACGATTTTTAAACCATCTTAGAATCTCGATTTCTACATCAATTATCTTCGAAACCATCTTAAAATGTGTTTTTTATTTTAAAAATGTTTAAAAAATTGACATTTCTAAGACGATTATTTCAAAAAAAAAAATCGTTTTAGAAATTAGTCTTACTAAAACAATTTTCTAAAAATTATCACAACCAATGAGGCAATAAGGCAATTGTTGCTAGCCCAATAGCATGATAAAGTATTACTAATGCAATACATAGTTGGATGCTTGTAATCCATGTATGGTGAAACCAAAATGGAAGTTCTCCAATTCTATAAGCATCCCCAGTCACATAATTCATTATCTCACCACCAGAGCGTGTCAATTTCGCTACATTGGATAAATTCAATAATTTTTTATAGATGCATGTAGAAAGGAGTGACTTAACCTTCATGAATCAATGGGTTTTTATAATGATTCTTCCATGAATTCATGCTTACTATTTCTGGCAGTGGAAACTCATTATTGACATCCAACTCAAGAGATATTCGTGGTTGCATACTTGCATTTTTAACTTGACCCACGTAACTCTACACCTTAAATAACAATTAAAATGTACTTAACTAAAATCTTTTCATAAAGTATTTTTTTTCGTAAGCAAAACGAATATATTACTAAAATGGCACAAGATGCGCCAGGAACATGAACAAAGTAGAGAAGACTATTGCTCCCATATACATATACTCACCAGGGACCTAACCACCAAAAAACTAGAATCTTGCTATATACCACTACAAGGAGCATATAGGAATCTTTTCATAAAAAAGAAATTCTTGGTTAAATAGGATGACATTGACACAGTCACCGAATGCATGGAAATGGCCTGCTGTTCTTATTCAATTTCCAAACATGATCTATGCATGATGTCATCTGCTTTTTTTTTTTTTTCTTTCTAGTTTATATATGTAGGCTACACAACATTAAGAAAACAAATTTTAAATTTTAAATCACCTTTCTAATCCTAATTAAGAAGCCAAGGGGCAAGTCAAATATTTCCCCCAAGATCAACTTTTTTCATAAAATATATGTAAAATAATTCAAAATATTGCCATTGTTTTTAACTTATTATGTTTTAATTTCCTTCTAGTTGATTTTCCTACGTCTATAAATACCAACCTTAATCTTCTGTAAAGGACTCACAAGTCACACAGTATTTAGCAAAGCCGAAAAGCAGTTGCAGAGTGGAGTCGTGGAGACCCTCTGAAACCTTGTAATCAAGGTTTGTGTGGTCAGTCATTACTCACTAGTCATGTTCTCTCCTCATTTTCTGTCCACTTTATTTGCATAAATGATATCTCGAAACCACAATAAGTTGTTTTATTTCATGCTTTGTTATGAAAGTACTCGTATAAATGTGTCATTCCATTTTCTTTGCATGCATTAGGTTCTTTTGCTGAACTTGATCATACTGTTCTGTGTGAATTAGCCTTTGATTTTGGAAATGAAAGTCTGTTTTACTTGAATTAATCATCCACCTTGACCTCGGTAATTTAGCTGCATGAAACTATGTTTGTAGCATGCATATCTATATTTTGTTTCTCTGGCAAGAAATTAAACAAACTGGTAAACTTTCTGCATGGTTAATTGCGAATTATTATCATTTGACGGTCTCCGATTATGTTGAATTATAGTTACAACTGAAACTGACAGGTCCTGTAATATTTTTTATCATACACAAAAAAAAAAAAAAAATCATCTAGTTAGCTCTCATGTTCCAGTTTTTTTGTGTGCTCTGGAATGATCTTGATTATATTTTTGTTCTCAACATCTTTTCCCTCTTAATTATTGGATGATAATTAGAAGCTTTTTGATTGCTAGAATGTCAAGCATTTCTCTTTTATTATATATTATTTTTTTTGTTGAAAATCTCTTTATGCTTTTAAGGTCAATGACATCAATTTCTTTTCTCTTTATTCAATTTGTCTCATCTCTCAATATTCTTCTCCTAGTGGCACTTCACTTTTACTTATACATGTGCGCGTGTGATTCTATTCTGCGTGTTAGCATATGGCAAATACACGGTCCCCTCTATGATTCTCAGCGAATTATGTTCCAAATTTGTATCATAAGTTGTTCAATGTCCATTAAGTTTGAACATGATGTCCCCAGTTTTTATATTTGTTTTATTTCAGCATGAACCATCTAAATCATATCTTCAATCCACAACTTGGTTTGCCTGTTGTAGCATGAGAGTTGAGGAGAATGAATACCTTCCTGTTCACTTCTAAGTCGGTGAACGAGGGTCATCTCGACAAGCTGTGTGATCAGATGTCTGATGCTGTGGTCGATGCCTGCCTAGAGCTAGACCCTGAAAGCAAGGTTGCCTATGAGACATGATGCACCAAGACCAACTTGGTCATGGTATTTGGAGAGATCACCACAAAAGCCAATGTAGACTATGAGAAGATTGTGCGCAACACGTGCGTTCTATAGGATTTGTGTCCGGTGATGTTGGCCTTGATGCTGACAAGTGCAAGGTATTGGTGTACCTTGAGCAGCAAACTCCTGACATAGCACAAGGGAGTCCATAGCCACCTCATCAAGCAACCAGAAGACATAAGAGCTGGCGATCAGGGTCACATGTTTGGCTACGGCACAGATGAAACACCTGAGCTTATACCTCTCAGCCATGTCCTTGCAACCAAGCTTGGTGCGTGGCTCACCGAAGTGCACAAGAATGAGACCTGTCCTTGGCTGAGACCTGATGGGAAAACTCAAGTCACTGTTGAGTATGCTAATGATCATGGTGCAATGGTCGCATTGCGGGTCCACACTGTTCTCATATCCACTTAACATGATGAAACCGTTACCAATGTCATTGCAGCAGACCTGAAAGAGCATGTTATCAAGCCTGTTATTCCTGAGAAGTACTTGGATGACGACACAATTTTCCATCTCAACCTATCTGGCCGTTTTGTGATTGGTGGTCCTCATGGCGATGCCGGTCTCACGGGCGGAAAACATTGTCAACACATATGGTTGTTTGGGAGCTCATGGTGGTGGGGCTTTCTCAGGGAAGGACCCTACCAAGGTGGACATGAGTGGAGCCTATATTGCTAGACGGGCTGCCAAGAGTATTGTGGCCAAAGGACTTGCCAGAAGGTCCATTGTGCAAATATCATATACAATTGGTGTTCCTGAGCCATTATCAGGGTTTGTTGACACTTTTGCACTGAAAAGATTCCTGACAAGGACATTCTCAAGCTTGTTAAGGAAAATTTTGATTTCAGGCCAGGGATGATTTCCAATAACTTGGACCTTAAGAGGGGTGCAAATGGCAGGTTCTTGAAGACTGCTGCTTATGGTCACTTTGGAAGAGATGACCCTGACTTCAAATGGGAGGTGGTGAAACCTCTAAAGTGGGAATAGTGCCATGAAAAATGTTGATTGCCTAGAAACTCTGTTCGATCTTAGATGCTTTTATACCTAAGATCCGTGATATGATTTTGCCTTTGCTTTTTTATATTTCTAAATAAATAAAACATGTATATGTCGAGTTTAAGTATATGAACATACAAAGGATTAGCTGCATAGCAGCATCAATGTACTATTGGAAGTTGATGTTTGAGAATATATCCATAATGGTCGCCATCCATTGTGCTTCCTCTCAATTGCTGAGAGTCTTAGAGAATCTTGAGTCCCTCATTAACAAATTGGGCCTTCATTTTATTGGTTTAGACGTCACCAAGGTAGATAACCATTAACTGAATACAAGGGCAAAATTATACACATATGTATGTTGCACTGACTTAATTGTTTATATAACAATACCATGCACCATGGTTGAAATTCAATGAGTGTACTCATAATATAATACTCAAAGGGACTGAAAGAATGAAGGATCGGGAATTTTTAACTATTGTTGTAAAAGGAATGAAATACAATAGTGTGAAACGGAATGATCTAAGCATAAAAAGTCTTAAGGCACGATCATAAACTGATTATTTTACTTTTCCCCGGTGACTAGATGACTAGGGCAACAGATTTATCAAATAAATCTAGGAAAGCTATTAGATTCTGTACATACCCCAAATATTTTGGTTCTTATAAATAACATCCACCTTCATACACAAACAATATATATCCTTCTAGAAATACCTATCCTTCTATAACAAAAGAAAGGAAAAGAAACAAAAATAAAATAAAATATTATCCCCTGCTGAGCCTCTGCCATGCCCATCTTGGGTAGGCAAATCCAAGAATCTAACAAGATAAAAATATTTTTAAAAAAATCACTCACTTTATACACCCCACTGATCCTAAAAAAGAATCTCATTCTCTTGGTCATGTCTGCTGTTACCTTCCGCTTTCTGATCTAGAGCCCTGAATGTCACTGCCATCTGTGTCAGAATTATCCTTATGTGATTCAATTTCTGAGTTAACCCCACGATCTCTTCGGTGCCTACGATCCTGAACATCCAGAGAATGAAACAAATCAAATGCCAGTTCAAAATCATCTCGTAAAACTAATCGTCTCTTAAGTATGGGAATATGTATCCATTTGTGATCTAGTAAGAAACGGAAAGGTTGAAGCTGGCCAACCAAGAAAAGACAAGGACCAATAAATTTTTTAGAAATGATGCTCTGAAAATGGATCAAAGAAAGTGATCATTGATCAGCATACTTAACTAGGTCCAACCAGCTCAACTAAGATAAATGGCTTTTGATAAACAACTAAAGAAAACAAATCTTTGAAAAAAAAAGATCATGTTAATGGTGACAAAGTATAACAAACCTCTCTTGCTAAAGGGTACTCATCTGACTCAAGCATACGCACAACTTGGCCCATCTTGGGTCTTTTCTCAGAATCTGGATCTACACACCTCAAAGCAGTTAAGAGCGCCCGTTTCAAAGCTCTGGTAGATGGCTTCACCTCAATGTTTGGGTCCACCACTTCTTCTGATCTCCTGTTTCCAACCATCGTCTTCAGCCAATCAACCATATTAACCTGAGGGCATTGTAGTTCATTGTAAATATCAGTAAAAAATCATCAGAAGTTGTCATAAGAAACTGTGACGTAGGAATAAGCAACTCATAATGAGAAGAACACATAGAACATCTGAAATTTTTTGTTGTAAAAATCAAGCACAAGATCCTCAAGAGGGATATCCACTGCCCTCAGCATAAACTAATCACTGAAAATAAGGTAACAACTAAACAAGAAATAAACTGGGATAGGATATACCCATTGAACAAACGATAAATCCCTGGCTAATATTGTTACAACCCCTAACTAAGTTTAAATCTCTATTTCCCAAATGGAAGCCCTAAATAAACAAGTCATCTAAATTCTGCATCATAATTGTAATCTATGCTACAGCAGCAACCGTGAATAGAGTAGAAACTATGAACAGAAATGTGATTGTATTGATGCTAGAAATGTGAACAGAAAGAAGAATGAATAAGAAATATAAACTGATTTATCAATATTACAAAAGTTAGGTCGAAGATTGCAAGTTCCAAGTGATAAACAAGTAATGAGAACAACTGACAGAAAGAAGGTTAAACTAATTTGTATGATCCTGTACTTCTTGAGGATCCTTGTAGTTTAAAAAGTATGAATTGGTCATGATTGTTTCAAAAACTTTTTCTATTGGGTCCATATAGTGATCTAACAATAAACTAGATTTAGGGACTGTACTGAAAAGGATTTTGATATTACAGGAAATACAGATCCATCAACAATTTTGAAATTCTAGGGACCTACTTAATTCCTAAAAACTGAGGTTGAGCATTCACAAATAACTATTGCACTGCCAATCTGGATTTAATATATTGCACAGCCAAAATGGATATGATCAGGCACAGGTCCAATTTTAAATGTGTCTAACTGGAAGCATTTAGGAATTGGAACAATTTATCCTTAAGTTGGCTCTATAGGTAGGAAAAATGCTAGCAATATACGTTTTGACAATCTATTATTGTGTGAGGTACATATGAGAATTTGCCCAATAATAAAGGAATTGTTAAAAAAATGGGTAAAAGAGTAGGTTGCTAACATTTTTCAATAAGGTAGTAATGCTACATGTCTAAAAAAATATGTTGAGATAATAGGCCTAAAAAAAAGAATCATGTGTTGCAAAACTTGAAATAACAATCAATGTTCAAGACAAACACATAAATTGTTCTTTTGGTTGAATAAGTCGAACTCAAAGGCTAATGCTTTATGATTATTCAGTGAATTTAATGAATTGTTAACAAGAACACATACTTCAAAATGGATTTTCTTGCAACATATAAGTAAGTTTACTCACTTCCTGTGCTGGACGACCATAGTCAACTGGATCTCTTCCAGTAATTGCTTCCAATAGCACAACACCAAAGCTATAAACATCACTTTTTTCATTTAGAAGACCAGTATTTGCATATTCAGGAGCCACATATCTGTCAATTTTATGAAGCAAGAGAAAAGAATAAATATAGGGATTGAACTCATCAAAGCTCCTCTATTGAGGGCAGAAAAAGGACATAGCTCCATAGGGAACAGCACAAAAATACAGACCCAAAGGTTCCCATAACTCGTGTTGCAACATGACTCTTCCCAGAACCAAGAAGCTTGGCCAGGCCAAAATCAGAAACCTTGGCATTAAAGTCATCATCAATTAATATGTTGCTGGACTTGATATCTCGGTGTACCACCTTTGGCTCAATCGCTTCATGCAAATATGCAAGCCTGAAACAAGTATATTGCTTCAACTTAGCACTAAGATAACCCTAAGAATGAGGACTACAAAAGCGTGAAGGAGCATAGACAAAGCAACTCACCCCTTAGCTGTGCCAAGGAGAATCTTGATACGTGCTTCCCAGGTAAGATATCCATGATGTCGCATTGCTCCATGAAGCCATTGCTCTAAGTTTCCATTATTGACATACTCGTAGATTAGCATCCTGAAAATATACCCCACATGGGAGAAAATATAATTAAGACAACATACTTAAACTGTTGTATGTTGAACTTGACACTGACCTCACCACCAGATAGTAGAGGTTCTGGGGTTCATGAATATGCAACTCATAAAGGTATTTTTATGATTTTCATGATTCTGGCAATTATAATTCAAATCCTCAAATAAAGTTGTTGACAAGTGGGGTACCTGTGAGTCCCCTCAATGCAGTACCCCAAAAGTCGAACCAAGTTTTTATGTCGGACATGACCAATAGCTTCAACTTCCACTCTAAATTCTTTCTCAGCTTGACCACTGCAGAAAAGGAGGGGTGGAAATAAAAACTAGTCAAAGTTTAGCAGAAGTAAGAGAAATAAAAACAATAATTAGTCTAAACTCAAAGCCTAAGATTTTGTACAGGAACTCACATGTTATTGAGTATCTTTTTAACTGCCACTGGAGTCCCGTTGATCAACTGTCCCCGGTAAACAACTCCATACCCACCCTCACCAATTACATTTTCTTTTGAAAAACGGTTTGTAGCAAGTTCAAGATCCCTCAGTGTAAACCAGTGACCCCAACCCAAGTGAGAGAATTCTGGAAGGCCAGAGAGCGGTGAAGGAGCTGTAATAGGGTGTGAAGAAGAGGGCATGTACAATCCAACCATGCCAGAGCTAATTTCTTCCCCTGATTGTGACCCACCTCCATCCAAGTAATGAAATGAATCCGAGTTATGACTACCACTGTCCCCATGCTTCTTCTTCCCAACACCTAAATGAAGCATAACCTTGTCTGATTCTTTGTCACTGGACTTATCATGAATGGTAAGAAGTATTCCTTCACGAGGAACAAATCCATTTGCGGGCACTTGCTCAACCCGCACTTCCGTGATTTCCTTTGAGACAGGAGGAATATGACTAGCAGGAATCCTGTTCCTGGCTCTTCTAGTTTTCTTCCTTGAAGTAAGGCAAAATGGGAGCACACAGAGGATGACAACAATAAACAATCCAACCGCAATTCCAATTATTTGCCAAACCTTAAGACCAAAAACAAAAGTTTTCCCAGACAATTCAGCTTTAAGATCAGCACCCATCTCTCAGAACCCTTGTTGCCTACCATATATATATATATATATATATATATATATATGTAATAGAAAAAGAGATAAGCTGCATTACAACCCAAAAAAGAAAAATCACATTAACATTCAAATTGTCCAACTATTCATTGTGTAATCGACACTAGGAATATGAACAAGCATCAGAAGACAGTCTGTTACAAGTAGAATATGAAGCAAAAGGAAAATAGAATATTCAACACACCATAAAGTATGAGCATTTCAGCACACAAGCATTTACAGCACGTACAAAACGAAGTAAAAAGAGAAGAACATGAAAGGAACCCTAAAAACAAAGGCACAGACTTCATAGTATTACCTATCTATGTAAAGCGAGATTCACAACAACAACACAGCACAAATCCCGGATCCCCACATCTCAAAAAAGGCCAGATCTTTGACTGAAGGCAACCGAAAGAACATGGAAGACTAAGAACCCAGTTGTCAAAAATAGATGAAAGTTGAAAATCCTTAGTGGGTTTGGGAAATGTGAGCGTAAATCTAAGTTGGGTGGGGATGATAAGAAGAAAGGGGTGGAATTAAGAGTGTGGGTGGAAGGGAATAGAATAAGATGTTTTACAAGGCAATAGGAATACGCATACGCATACAACCAATTCGAAATTTCCAGTGCAGTAAAAGAGAAGAGAAAAGAAGCATGGAAATTGCAATGCAATTGTGATTGTGATGTATCTGTAAAGTCAGTCCTCTTGGAATGGATATTCTTTCCGAATCGGTTATGAAGATTACTAACAAATATCAGAAAGTGATTTCAGTCTTCATACTTTCATTTGACTTCCTAGTTAGCTTAGCTGTTTATTTACTCTGCTGCTTAACAGATACTCTCCAACTCATTACTCTTAGACAACTGTTTAAACATTTTTATTGTCTAAATAAATGTTGCATCATTTATATTATATATTTTTAAATGACATTTATGGACATTTTTAATTTAAAATAAACTGGCATATAATAGTGACCATTTACTGTGAAATATGAATACAGTAATAAGCATTATTGATGTAATACTATAGGTATCGAATATAAAAAAAAAACAATTTTTTATTTTTTTAAATATAAATAAATTTCAATTATTTATGTTTTATTTAATAATATTTTATGTTAAAATTCCCTTTACATAGTCATATAAGTTTCATTGAGTAATAAGTTTAGAAAAGTATTTATTTTTTAATTGAAGACAAATGTTAACTTGTATCACTAGAACATTGATTAAAAAAATTAAAAAAAGAAAAAAATTATTAAAATATATAAAATTATATTGTTCATGTTTTTTTTTTATTTTTTTATGCTCTTTTAGTTCTTTTTATGTTTTTTTGTTAGCAAAAAAAAATATTTAAAAATAATATAATTTAACGAAGTTAATTAATTTTCTTAATAAATAAAGATAAGTTTTTTTTTTCTTATGACAAAGATACAAGCCACTATTAAAAAGTGTTAACCAGTTTCTAAGAAATTAAAATAGAAGTTTTATGAAAAAATATAACAATACACTTTTTTTTATGATTTCTAATACAACTTCAATAATAATAAAAGTTTATTGAGGGCAGTATCCATAACAAATTCATTAACATTTGCCTTATTTAAACATGGGATGAAAACAACAAAATTTGAATTAAGACCAATATAAATTGTAAATTATCCAAATTCTTCGTTATTAGGCCTACCTTGGATGATAATGGTTATTATTACATTATCCAAATAAACATTTACATATTTTTATATTATTTTAATCAAATTTTATATTGTAAATGACATTATTCATTTTAAATATTAAATAAGTTAGATCAAATATTAATCACATCTCAATCTCAATATTATATATTTAAAGGTTTAAATCTATTGATTTATAGAAAAACCAATAACAATATTAAGTTTACGAAAAAAAAATGTTAGACTTATATAGGACAAAAAATAATTTAATTTTAACATCTATCTCTTTAGAAACTTAAAATAAATAATTAAAATAGAAAAAAATGGCTATACATTGACGTTTAAAAAAAATTACATATTCATTCAATTACAATCCACTATATATAATAAATTTGTTAATTTTAAAAATAATTAAAACTATAATTTGTGATTAAATAATAATATAAAATCTTTTTATCAATATAGTATAATATATATAAACCTTAAACTCATTAAAAAATTAGTGATATTGTTTATTTATAGTTGTTAAGTTTGTAATAATTGTTTCCTAAAAAAAGTATATGTAATAATTGTACGCGTTAGTTTATAAAACAATATATGAAATGGGTACATGTCATTATGGTCGTTTATATGAAGACCGTAATTATTTTTTTCTCAAGTGGTAGAAAAGTTATGGAAGGGACTGAATCTTGATTACCCCCATTCAAAACATAGGTCGTGCCACAAGTTTTACCCACCAATATTCATACATTGCCATGCCTGTTTAAATATGAACTTAAAGTGCACTTTGTTATATAACCCAATTGAATATTCATTTATTTAACAAAATTTTTTTTACATAATGAATTAAATCATAAATTTGACTAAAAATTTATTGAAATAAGTTCAGAACAATTTACTTTGACAAATTATATTAAGTTGAAAAAAAAGTTTAGTAACCATAAGTTATTTTTAACTTATTACTATATTAACTAAAGTCATCAGACTTAATCTTTTCTCTTCTTTCAATTTCTTCTATTAGTAATTTTTCTTATTTCCTTTCTCTATTTTAATTAAGTACTAATTAATACGTTAATTTAATGCTAATTAATATTGGTTGGAAGAGCAGAACTACTGATGATCATGGAGTAATAATTGCCGTAACACTCCGAAACCAAAGATTTTCAGATGCGTAACCCACGATAATATACTATTTAGAATCCCATGTGCTGTTAAAATAATTCTTATTTTTTCTTGTAAGAACAATTCTTATTTCTTTGACTATTTTAAAAAATTACAGTTCAATATATTATTAGGTCTAGCCTGTTGGTTTTTATGGAAAAGGAAATGTTTTCAGACAATAAAAATAAATAATAAATATTTTTATTTTGAAATATATTTTTAAAATACAAATATAAAAAAGATTAAAAAAAAGACAAATATCATGTTATTTTTAGAGGAAAAAGGTTATGTAGTAGTGTAAAGAATTTTATATAATCATTTAATTATAATTCAGTATTCAGTATGTATGTATGATAAGTTTATTAATTTTTAAAATAATTATGTTAAAATAATTTAAATTATGATTTATCATTTTAATAATGTCAAATTATTTTAGACGATTAATGCATATGTATTAAACTCTAGGTTTTATATTTTAATATCAAAATTGTTGAGACGGAAAAATAAGAAGAAAAGGTGACAATTTCATGTACCTAATCCATCCTCGCCAAATCCTTCTGAAATTTGTTGAGACATTGTTTCAGTTCCATAAAATATGAAATCAATACTACATTTGTTAAGGATAATCGATATCAATATCGATCCATATTAGTTACAAAAGGACCGTAAAGAATTCAATACTTCCTTGCGTAAATTAGTTGGCCACTCACACACAGGCCACAACTTATCCTTTCCCACAAAGCTCGTCTCTTTCACAAGTCATTCTCATGATTATGCCATTCTTTTTAATTCAATGCCCAACTTTTAATAATTAGTTGCATTTGGAGCGAAAATTACGTGAAAAAGAGTATAAAAAACACTGTATGATAATAACACTTCCCTAACAATGCAATATTTGACAAACCAAGAGCTACAATCATTTTCAACAAAAGGAAATAAATAGAAAATGAAGGAAAAGTATAATTTATATGGTGTTCTCGTAAATGAGATACATGAGCGGGAGAAAAAGAAGCGCTTGCTGGCAATTTGGAATTATTGGTCGATCTCATCTCCAACATCTCATATCAGTTCCATATATAATGTTCTCTGGACCCACATTTTTGGACGTGAGTACACATCCATTGTTTCCTTGTTACGGTGATGAAATGGCCATTATAAAGATTGTGAGGCCTATCCTCTAGGGTTTATTCAATCGATTTCGTGAAGCTTAGTGATTTGATGTTATTAGATCCCCATAAATTCGATCTATTCAAGACGAGGGGGAGGGTACTGCTTTTAATTAAAATGACACTGCTTTTTTTTTTTATCTCATAATTTTTTTTAAAAGAAAATTTAAATCAATACTTTATGTGCAAGAATATGAACCGTTCAAAATGTTGTTATTTTTGTAATAAGATACAGATAATAGTTTGACTAATCATTTAGTCCCCAAATTTTACCAATCCTCAAAAACAAATATGAGAATATGTGGCACACTTGGATATAACAAAAAAAATAACTCAAAAAAATATGATTTCGTTATACAAGTCTTAAAATTTATTTTTCAACCCAATGTGTGCAACATAAATATGATTTTGTTGTATATTTGCACAATGGAATCATGTGTGGGAAGCATAGTTTTGGAATAACAAAAATTCACTCACATGACTAGTGTAAATATCACTTCTAGTAGTGCCAACAACAACCCCCTAACAAAAACTATCAATATCTAGTATCTACCAAGCAATGGACGTCCCAAAACACTGATACTGAATTATTGATAACTGATAAACATTGTTTATGTGACCATATCAATTCACCATCATCCTAATCATTCTCACCCATGGCTGCCTCATCCACAATCAACAACTTCCTCTCTTTCTTCTTACCCACAAAATCACCACCACCCTCTCCACCGCAATTCAATCCCACTACCACCATTCCCATGAACCCTTCTTCCTAGACCCACAAACCATCATGCATGCATCAAAATTTTTATGTTCGCACGTGCAGACATTTGTCCACACGTGGATATGCCCCTGTATTTGAGTCAACTAAAATAATAAAAAGTGATAAATTTTGTCCTTCGAATATTTAGCAAATTGCATATCAAAGCAGTACTTTTAATAAGTTAAATTATTATTTCAAAATATTTTGCTAATAAATTAATTCATGTTAGTTAATATAACAATCAATGGTCCTTGTCTTAGATGTATTGGTGCAAACCATGCATGTATTATGCCTGCATAAAAAAACCAAGTATTATGAAGGTCTAAATGAATTCAAACGCTTTATGTGTGTGATCACACGGAAATAAATCAATATGAGATATTTCATCCATTTGTATTTATGTGTTTATTATGATATTGAGAAATCGTTAATTGGATTGAATGAGAATGATACTCTTATGTCTTTTATTCAATCTGAATAAAAGAATAAAGATTAGACGGTGAAAATAGTTTATCAAGTCACCAATATAAATAGGTTAAATAAAGCTATAAATAATTATATATATATATATATATATATATTATTTTCAATCAATTTTTTTTTTACAAAAATATATATAGGATTAATCTTTTAAGTGATATGAAGTCAATGAACATAACTAACAAAAAAAAAATTGATTGACAAGTGAAACTGTACATTTTTTGGGGGACATAACTTGAAACAACCATACGTGCAACTTAGCAAGAAAATTGGAACACGAACTCAATAAAATACATCTATCAACCAAGTGATTGAGCACAAAGTAGTGTTGAAGTTAAAGTTAAATCGTTCGAATAGTATTTGAATTCGATCTTGGACAAAAATAATTCTTACCCAAATTTTACTTATTTTTTGGCCGAATTCGGGATTAATTAGGATCTCTTTGTCTAATGAACAAGAGGATTAAGAGAGAGAAAAAAATCTATAAACTAAATGTTTGGATAGTCTACATGAAACTCTAGATTCAAATTTTATTATCATTGTTAAACACTAACAAAAATCTATCAAATAATAAAAAACTGTAAGTTATCTTTCTAAGGTTAAATCAAAGATATTTCCAATCAATAAATAAGTATTCAGTTTTTTTAGTTATAGAAGACATTGAAATTGAACTAATTTTTTTTTTCTTTTAATGAAACCTTCCTTACATGCACGTTTAAAAATCACATCCTCTTAGTATATTTAAACTTCAACTATTTAATATAAACAAAATTATGAAAAATATAGTGGCCAATAACCTAGATAATATAAAGAAGCATGTTGTTAACCTAGATAGTACTTTAAAAATTATATTGAAGAAGAAACCCTAACAGACTTTAATACAATGGCCAATCTCATACAAATTATGAAATCAATTAATCACGAGCAAAAATCATGTATATTATATCATATGAATTAAGGAGATCCTAAATGCCTTTGATTTTCGAACGTTAGTTGCGCATCGCTTTCCCTGGCATGTCGTCAATAACTAATGCCAACTGCTCAATTATTTATATTTAATTTTTATGTAAATTGACCTGTATTAATTCTACACTTTATCGTGTGAATAATCAAATCTCGAGTCCTCTACGTCAAAACGATGCGACTTGAATGGTCTAAATATTTCCACTTAGAAAACTACATGCATTGGGTTGGATTGATATGATATCACCCTATTTTGGCCATTTAATAGCAAAATTAGACCAGATTAAATTCCAAAATCATAAACGAAAAAATTGCAAAAATATTCTACAAAAAAACAAAACCAGATTTAATAGCTTTATATTAAGCAAATGTTTTGGGGGTTAAAGCAGCATTACACAAATGACCTAAATATGGTAGAGGGTCAATGGGTCATAATACGTCAATAAATAATTAATGATGCATCGACGTCGATTGTCATGTGCCGGGATAAACCCGCCACCCGCATTCCATACTTCATTAACAGAAACTGTAATCATTAGACGCCCAAATCATCAACACTTGTTGGTCCTAATAGTGGAAAAAGTATGATAGCTATAATACGTATAATTATTTTATTTAAAATATTTTTTGAGACAAAAATTTATTGAATAAAGAATATTATCTATTTAATAAATTGATAAAAAAAAATTGTTTTAGTATCTCAAAATCAAAAAGTATTTTCTCTTAATTCCTCAGTTTTTTTTTTTTTTTACGAATGGATTAATTCCTCAAAGTTAGATAGTGTTTTATAAGGACTTTTAAATTTTAGCTTGAGGATCAAAAGTGATTCATTTTAAAATTAGAAGGAGTAAAACTAGATAAAAATTATTTAAAGGGACTAAAACCAAATTCATAAATTTTGGAGATAAAAATTATATTTACTTTTTTTAATAAATTTTTAACTAATAATAAAAAATGTTAGACAATACTCCCTCATCCTCTTTATAGTTTATACCAATCATCTTGGAAAAACTTAGTGTAGACAGGATGTCAATGTATCAACCATTATCAAAAAATTATATTCACATTTTTAGAGTATAAATGTGAGATGAAATTTCATATCATGTAAGAATGAGAAGGTGAAACATCATATAACTGAATTTAAGATTAATAAATCTAAGTTTTAAGATTGAGTTAAAGTTTGATTTCAAATTCACCAATTATTCATGAATATAAAAATTTCCTATGTTTATCCGTCAATTATACAACACGTATTTTATTCTAGTGGATAGTTTGCTGGATCTATCTCCTAAAATAAAAGCGCGGTCCATTAATTATTATACGGGCTAACAATTTAAGACCCACACATTCAGGTTGAGATCTTTGGCCCATTTATATACCAAGTGCTTTAGCATTAACTTGTATTGGATTATTGCTTTCCGTGCCTCCATTTTTGCTTATTACACCTCATTACATTACGGAAAAGTCTACCTATAATGTAAAATTACATTATGGATTGAGCTTTTCGTAATGCAATGAGGTACAAGGGTAAAAACATGGAGGTGCAAGAAGTTTCACTCCTTGTATTGGTATCCTTGTCTAGATAGTCATTTGTGAGAATTACTAGAATATAATATTTTTGTCACTATGATATTGATGCAAATTATTCACCATTTTTTTATGACTAACCTGTGTCTTGAAACCTAATTGTTCACTTTTAGTTTAGACTTCCCTCTTAACCATGTGTTTTTCCATTTGTGAGGTTTGAACCTGAAACTTTACTTAACCAAACCTAGTATCATTGAAATCAACGACTTATTGGTTGGAACATAATATTCGTGCATAGGAATAGGAATTTGACACACACAAAAAAATCATGGGTAGGGTTGCAATCTTCTTTCCTAAAAAACCCACAACCCTTACCTCTTTTATCCCTCCTCCATCCATGAGCTATAAAGGTTACTTGTATTACATTTGTTTAGGAGAATTTTTATTGTTGTTGATGTCTTTTTTCTTCTTCTTATAATCTCTTCTACAATTAGGACATTGATAAGAAGAGAGGAAAAAGTATTAGATAAAATATGTGATGTGATAAAAAAAGATAAAGAAAAAAAATGGATTGTAAGAATTTACTATAAAAAATATATTATAGTTTTTATGCACCTTTAAAAGAATTGTCTTATTCTATTCATGCTCCTGAATAATGTTAAAGAGTTTACAATGCAAAGTCATCTATCTCATTTTTATCTCCTTAGAGCCTTCACATTGAACAATACTGATAACAAAGTTCCTCTTTTCATCCCATTATAATTGTCATCTAAACTTATTTTACATATACCAAGAAAAATTAATAAATAAATAAAAGAGAATAATAATTTTATAAAATTAGCCTTTTCATCATTAATTCATTTTAAATTTTTGTTGATCATATCATTAATATTATAAAATATATAAATTAAAAAATATTTAATTTTACATTGAAAAGTTAAAATAATAATTATTTTTAAATAATTTTTTCTTCTTATATGTTGATTATTATGGGAAAGAGGAAATATTAATTATTCTGATAAGTGTAGGCCATTATAAGTACCATTGGAATTTGGAAATCCTTTTGAATGTTTGTGGCATTAAAATTAGATAACCTCTTCTCTCCCAATACTCAAACTATAGCCAAGGAAAAATCTCATTAGGTGCATGATATGTTAATTTCAGTGTGGTGACGTTTGGATACTTACGACTCATCCCGATCTCCCTTAATTCCGGAATCATTTAAATAGCAGACAACACTTTTTATTGCACTATCTACAGAAACAGAAAGCACCCCTTTTTGTTTCTTTACATTACTTTCACCCCGGAGGCAGCTTCTCACTTCTCAACCTTCTTAATTCATGAAGGACAAAAAAGCTCTCCCACGCCCACATAAACTTTCTTAATTATTTTACATAGCAAATAAAAAAATTATCCAACAATCATCAAAACCAATTTAACTTATTCAAATATAACAATTAAGGATTAAATTAAAAATACGTATCAATAACATAATATTAATCAGAGTGAAACTAAACTTAATCCTCTTAAATAAGATATCCATTCAAGTTTTATAGATAGAAAAAACGTAATTAAAAGAAGAAACGTCACAAATAAAAAATAACAACTAAATTTACAACAAAAATTAATCATTGACAAAACAAATAAATATATCATACGAATAGCATATTAAAATAAATATTGAATATACATTCCCAAATAATGCTCAAAGGTCATCAAACATTTGTATTCTTCCATTTTTCTTAGGTTTAGAGATTTAGAAGGGACTCTTTTTGCGTATACAATGCATCAGCCTTATCAACGGTGACTGTGCAACCACTCTATTTCTCTCTCTAATCTGCTCTGCTTTTGGCTGGAGACCTAGTCAGACAATGCTTTTGATTAAGTTTGAAACTTAAAAGGAGAGAAGGCAGATTAAGATTAAGACTATGCCACATGGGTTGTCCCACCCATGTTGTCTAAATATCGTAAAAATTCAACAAGGGTTGCATATGGCTAGTACGGAGCATAAACTTTATGTGAAAAAGAAATATCCAAAGCCAATAACCAAAATAAACTTTTTTGGTCCTAATCAGCTGAATAAATTCTTCACAATTTCTTCTTGTACTATTAATCTATCCGAAATGGTTTTTGCTATCCGACAAAGACTAATTTTGGTAAAAATATCATCCATCAACTTTAATAGGCACACAAAAGCTCAGAGTAATCCACATTACCGCTTATCTCACCCGAATTAAAGCAAAACCATTTTCTTTTGCTACCCCCTTTGTCCCTTTTTTTCTTGTTACCCTCAAAATATCACTTTCTTAATCTATAAAAAGTTGTACAAAATTAATTCCTAAAAAAAATATGTTAATTTTGTTTCGTTACAAAGTTGAATACTCTTTCATTTTCATGCACGCTAGTTTTCCAAAGCAGAATATAATAATCACTGCCCCCGCACACATGGTTTGTGTGCAATCAATGGCCAGTGATGGAATCCAAAAGCACAAGCCCTTAGCCGAGGAATACCATACCAACACAAAATCAATCACATATGCATAGACTAAACTAAAGGACGTGATGTCCCAGTATTGGTCATGCACATTCATGTAACTATGGAAGGATTTTGGTAAAGAAAGATAGAGAAGCAATAAAAAGCATGCTGATATGATATCTTTCCCATACTGTTAGTTATCAGACCAAAACAATTCCAACTCAATCCTTCGTGACAAAGTAACATCGTCCAATCTAATATGATATCTTTTCTTTTTTTCATAACAACTTGGTCGTCCTTCTTTTTTGACATCTTTTTTCTCCCCTTCTCACTCATCACCTTTATCTTCAACACTCCCCCGCCTCTGTGGGCTTTTATTCATGTTCTATGCCATTCACATGTCTTTAAAGCACATGCTGCTGCATGAATCACACTGAAACTCCAACTTTGTCATTCTTCTACTTTGCATTTACACTCTCTGATAATGGCCAAGGAAGTTTCTCTGTGTCTCTTGTTCCTCCTCTCATCTCTCACTATCTCCTGTTCGGGTGAGTAGTAGCCGACACTGATATATAATATCCTAGAACAGTAATTAATCATATTTATTCTGGTGAATATTATTGGCATAATTCCAAAAACTAACAGCTTCTTCTTTGTTTGCTTATTGGTTTCTGAAACTACCAAAACTTGCTGAGTTTAGCAGTGATTGAATTCATTCAATTATGTTGAGTTTTTTGTCTTTAGTTTTTGGACTACCCTACTTTGTTGTTGTAGAAAAATCAGTGAATGGCAGCTCAAAAATTCAAGTTAAAAACAAATTTTGGACTTGCTCATGGTATTGTGTTTCTCTTGTTTCACTCTCTGCAGGATCTCTGGAGGGTTTTTCCTACCGTGAGAGAGGACACACCTCCACATCTGCTAGAACCATATCATTCCTCCAGCAAAGCAACGTTCCCCCGTCTCAGATTCGAATTTTCGTCACAGATCATAGGATTTTGAGCACTCTCAGCAACTCCAAAGTGCCAACTGATGTCTACTTGAACAAAAGTCAAGTTGAAAATTTCATTACTTCAAAACCTTCTGAACTAAAAGCTCATCTACTTAACATTCTCCAAAATTCAAACATCAAGAGCATCATTGCTAGCTGTGGCAGTGAGGGCTTAGCACAAAATGAGATGCCTTTGTTCTTACATGCTTTGATATCAATTAGTTCAGTTCTCAGAGAACTTCACTTAGGGAGGGAGGTCAAAGTCTCAGTAGCATTTCCACTTTCATTCTTACAAAAGTTGAATGCATCACATGAAAACAATATTCGTAGGATTCTTTCAGTTATAAAGGAAATGAAATCCTTTGTCATGGTAGAAGACAACATTGATGGAGAACTAAGCATCGGGGATCACTTTGTTCATGCTATCATCAAACGAGCCACTCTTGCTGCTTCCATTCTTCCTTGCAAGGATGTTCCCATTGTTCTGACAATAAAGAGCACAGTTATCTTCCCTTCAATGGAATTAGCTCAATTTAGTGAGAGAGTATCCAAATATCTAGAATCCAAAACTCATATTAGAAAAAGAATAGCTGCATTATACATAGAGGTGCACAGAACAGAAGATTTTGCTAGCAAAAAGCTCAAAAGGAGAAGTCTAGATGACACAACCAACCCAACAAACACAGTTTTCCCCTCAAATCCAGCCTCATCCACACCAATCATCACACCACCAGATACACCAACCATCATAACAGTTCCTGCTACTAATCCTGTCACAATTTCCCCTTCCAATCCTGCTGCAATGCCTGTGACAGTTCCTTCCACCACACCAGTGCCTATACCTCCCACAAATCCAGCCAATTCACCAGTACCTGTGAGTAATCCAGCTACAACAACTCCTGTAGCAACGCCACCGCCAGTAACCATCCCTGTAACATCTTATCCACCTCCATCAGGAAATGTTCCGGTCATAAACCCGCAACCGCAACCACCTCCTGCAAACACTAATGCTCCTGCCATTCAGGGTCAGAGTTGGTGTGTTGCAAAGCAAGGAGCCCCTGAAGCTTCTCTTCAATCAGCTCTGGACTATGCTTGTGGAATGGGTGGTGCAGATTGTTCTCAAATTCAGCAGGGTGGAAATTGTTACACTCCAGTTACTTTGCAGAACCATGCTTCTGTTGCCTTCAACAGCTACTACCAGAAGAATCCAGCTCCAACAAGCTGTGACTTTGGAGGGACTGCCACCTTAGTTAACACAAATCCAAGTAAGATCTTAATAGCTCTAACAACCCCCTTTTTTTAAATTATTCTAGGATCTATTTGAAAGAGCTTGATTACAACTCATTTTAACATATCTTATGACATAAACACTTATGCTAGGATAGTTGCTCTCTAGGATAACTTCTTACAATTTATATGAAAATAGTTTAACCAATTTTTCACTTGAATTGTAGAAACAAGATATATATAAATGCTTACATAATAAGTACTTATTAAGTTTTAAATTAAGTTTTTTTTTTTATATCTAAATTAGTGGCCATTTTTAACTGGTTGTTCTGAATTGTGAATAGGCACGGGTTCGTGCATCTTCCCATCATCATCATCAACAACAACGCCAAAGTCGTCGTCACCTCCAACACCACCTACACAATCAAGTCCGACAACACTACCACCACCAAGTCCATTAACACCTGCACCATCAATTCCAACAGCACCGCCAACATCTTCATCTTCAGGAACAGGCCCTTTCGGGTAAGTGAGAGACAGCAAGTTTTTCATGGTTTCAATAATTCTAATGCATAAATAAGCATACTAATCATGGTCCTATGTAACTCTTGCTTTTTGAAGGTATGGTGCCCCACCTTCAGTGTTAAATTCAAGCAATCCAGCGTCCGGTACAATGCCAGGTTTTGCTTCTGATAGCCCTCCTGTTGTAAATACCACTTCGGCCTCGCGTTCTGTGAGTTTGAGACCTTTTGTTGGCTTCACTATTCTGATGGTATCATTTGTCACTACGAGACTCAGTATGCACCCATAGAGTTCAGAAACCAAGATTTCCATGAAGAACATAGAATGAGATGCTCAATAGTACCTCTAGCTGTACGTTGGAGTTGTAATGTTATGTAGCATTACATTAGATGCAGTGCGTAGGTCTGTAGGTGCAGAAAGTTATTAGAGTAAGAACGGAACAAAAGTAAGGTACGTAAGTGATTATGAGCAGCCAAAATGATCATGAATGTGCTGAAATTCAGTTGAAGTGAAGGTGAGGGAAATAATTGCTTCTTATGGTATGTTGGTTGTACAACAGACTATGATTAATATTGGTCATGTACATAATTTTTGAAAACTAGTATTAGTTCTTTTCATAGTATGGAGTTTGTAGTTCATGTAAATTGGTCAGAGTTGTTCTGGAAATTGATCTTCGTAAATGGGGGGATTGTTATTCATCAAAATAGTCCCATACTCCCATTTCAAATTTTATGAAGATCGAGTGTGATTTATGAGACACTGCCAAGATTTAGATAGATGGGTTATCTAATTATGATGCATTTTGTGTGTGTACTTTAAAAAGTTAATAATGTTGCTGATATTTTGACTGAGTGTGGATTATCCCTGTAAGACCAATCAAGATTTTCGATGTTTTTTGTTATTTTATCTCTAATTCAGTAATGCCTTAATAGTAAAAAAGGCTTGTGACTCTTTTTGATAATGAGGAGAGGAAGGACGTGAAATAGTTTCATTATTCCAACATAAAATGAAAAAGAAAAAAATATTTTTTTTATTTCTAATAAATATTCCAATTGTGTATTTGTTCCTTAATAAAAAAATTGTGTTTGATGTATTTGAAAATTTTGTTTTAAGTTTTTATTGTAACGCCTCTCTTTGCTCTCTCGTGTTTGATTGATTTTAGATGGAATCTTGTGTCCACTTTGTATTAGAATTAGATTGGTTATAAATTTTTCACGAAAATTCATTTCCCTTTGCTTGGAATGTTACTAGTCGCTTATATCCTAACGAATTCTTTCTCTCCACGGTTTAATTAAAATAATAAAGTACAGTCCATCAAT
>PYAF01005652.1:259057-283948 GCA_007407185.1 Glycine tomentella
ATTAAGCTCTTTTTCAACCTATCTTCCAAAATTCATAGAAATTTATGTTTATGGTTTTCTGCCACCAATTATGTTGATGATTTGTTGTTTAAAGGTATTTTATCCCATACTCAGGTTCCCACTAATTTCTGAAGTCATCTTGGTCATTTTTTACCTAAGGGCATTTTGGTAATTTCGCCACTTACCCTAGGGGTAAAATTGTCATTTCAAAAAATAGTCAGAATATCTCTGTAATTATTGCCCTAAAGATATTTTTGGACATTCCAGGGTACTTATAAAGTTTCCTCCTTAAAATTTCTTGCTAAAATATCTAGGGGTATTTTGATCATTTCCAAAATCTCCAGGGGTATTTTCGTCATTTTCCCTAGGTCCTTCTGTATTGCCTTTAATTAATATTTTACCCCAGTAATTGGTTGTGATTCCTAAAATTTTGGGGTGTTACATTTATCGCAAGTAAAATGATAATATTATACTCGTTAATCTACTAAGTCATTATTTAATCAATGCTGTGACACTTTATTAACTTGTCATATCATTAACTGAAAGCAAGGACTTAGAACAAAAAATTTCAACTAATAGGAATCAAACGCAAAAAAAAAAAATTTATTAAGCAACAAATGCAAAAAAAAAAAATTATTAAGAAGCAAACGCAAAATTAGAATATTTATTAGAGATCACAAACATATTTTAACCAATGAAAAAAGAGGAAGAAAAACAGTTATTTTATATGATATTTTAAATAATTATTTCTATCTCTTATTTTTTTATATTTTGTTTACTCGTATACTCCAAAATTGGTTTTACTTTTTTTTTCTTCCATAGTTATTTTTCTTTTAAGACTATTATTTGAATCTCACTGAGATGGTAATATGAACATTTATTCCAATAAGAATTCAAAGTTTGGTTTATTTCTTTCACTAAACTCAACATCCAATACTACTATTAGTAATAACAGTAACAAAACAAAATTGAGATTAATCAACTAAAAGATTAATAGATATTTTGTATCAATAATATGATAATAAATAAATTAAAAATTAAAAAATTAAGCCAACCAATTTGGTTACCTAATAACGTGTTTGGTTCCATACTTTGAATGTAATTTTCAAAAACTAATGGTTGTAACTCTCACATTCAAATGCAATTATTCCATTCTCAACAAGTTAGAAGCTAACGGTTATGTACATCAAGAAAAATGTTAGAAATACACTTTCCTAAACAATCTCGCTTACTAATTAAAATTTATTGAAAATGACAAACTTTCATGAGTCCCACATCATATTTAAGTAACTCTTTCCTAATTATGTAATTTTCAATAAATTTTAACTGGTAAAGAAATTGCGTTTGAAAATTTGTGTTAAAGAATATGCTCTTAGCATTCATCATAAGTCAAAGACATATAGGAGCACAATATTATCATGAAACTATAGTTATTAAATAAACCCGATCCAATCGGTTGGACTGGGATCCGGTGTCCGGTTAAGGTGCAAGATCAAAAATGCAAGCAACCTGATCCAATTTAATCCAGTTGAGAAGTTTTTTTTTTTTTTTTTTACCCGAATCAGGTTTGATGAAACCTTATAATCGACATCCAATATATTTCCTATAATATGTTAATAGCTAATTATTGAATGACATATAATATATTCCTATAATATTTTTTTTTATCTTGATAACAATATAAAATAACTAATTATTATCATATTGATCATAATATGATGTAATATTTATGTGTTTCATACATTTTCACCAAACTTATTTATAGTCGTCCGATAACTTTTGTATTTAAATCTGAAAAATAAAACGTTTCCTTAGTTATTTAATGACAATAAACACAAAATAATTTATAAAATAAATAATTTATAATATTTATAGTTTGATCATGACATTATATTTAATTTTGGAGTATAAAAATATAAATTTAACCTTTGACACAATACTTCAAGGGATGAATAATGAGACCAGTTTTCATAACACTGCATGAAATACATTGGATGCCGATTCAAACGTTGGAGCTCAATCAGTCGACAAAGAAAATAATGAGAAAGCCTATGACGGGAATCAGGTAAATCCTCCAAACGCATTGACTTTTAAACCGACGCATGTAAGCCGCTTTTACAATATCCAAACCAGAGTAGACATAAGACATATTTGCCAGCAGAGCCAACATTATTAAGTGGCTATTTTTCAATGATTTTCAATAGAAAAATGGGTGTGAACGAGGTCCACAAGATTCTACCCAGCATCAGCATTGTAACTGTATGCTCACGTTAAAGAGCTATCGTATCACTTTTTTTGCGGAGAAATGCATGAAAACTAACCTCAACTGGCCCAACAAAGTAATACTGTGTCCATGACAAAATTATAGGATAAAAGATCGTATCTATATTATTATATTTTTTTTTTTAATGCATCTACTTGTTATTCTTTGTAAAGAATTAATCGGCTTTTTACATATAAATCCCATTTGGTTAAATCTAAGTGTGTTTGGTTGTGGAGAAGAAAACACTGTTCATAAAGAAATTTTCAAAAAATAATCTCATGTCTTTTTTTCTCTATTTTAATTCAAATATTTTTTTCCTATTCTTTTTTCTTCCACACAACTAAATACACAAAATGTATAAACGCAACTGCAATGTAATTTTATAGATCACCGCTTTGCCTTCTGATCCTGATGCTACGAGTACATATTGCACAAGCTAATTCTAGTTTATCTACAAATAGAACTGCATTTCTACAGGGCAAAATGGCTTCTACAACTTGTCTAGACTCCTAGAATTTGAAGGTATATAGGTATACCTCTATATACAATAATTGTTTTGGATAAAGGAATGGTTTCATCGCCTTGAAAATACCACCAAGATCAACATGGACATAGAGACCACGATTTTGAATCCAGAAGTGTCCCAGAAATTCTGATTTTGCTTATCTGCAGCAGATCCAACTTCTCTTTGTTGCTTTGCAGCTAATTGATCTCTCAGTTCTTTGATAGCTTTGTCCCGTCGTTCACCTATCTGTTCACAAACCCATACAATGAAACATGTGATTTGATCAGGACATTAGTAAAAGTAAAGATATAAACTAAAAACTAAGTTGCCTAAGTAAGGTGGGTTACATCATGAAAGTAAATCACAGGATGGCATTATGACAAAAAATCTAGGCATCCGTGAAAAGTCGTGAATAATGGTCCAGCAGCAGATAAAAAAAAACCAAAATCTCCTTTGCTATCATGCTTCACATTTCATAGTTCAATGCAAGTTGTAGCCTAAAATAAAATAATCAAAGCAATTTATCAAACATTCAAAATTCATAAAGAAATGCTAAAAGAGGTCAATTCATTGTATAGAACAAGAACTTTTGAACCAGAAGTGCAAGTCTGTGAATTGCTTTTTGTAGGAAAATAATCTCATTTTCGTGTTAAAAAAAAAAAAAAAAAGTTCTCAGGAAATAAATAAAAATAAGCAATTATTTCTTCAACAAGTTGAACCAAAACACACTTAGTGCAATAGCTAAGTTTACCCTCTGCAGTTTTCGTGTCTGAGAACGAGCTTCCTGCAGACAGAATTCTAACTTCAACACTTTCTTTTTCAGCTCTTGATCAGCACGCCGCTGTTTCTCCAACTGTGATTTAAAACAAATACATGAGCCAATCACCTCAATAAAAGACATGAAAGCACTAAATAAATGAATGAGTATTACACAGGCAAACTAAGATAACTTTACCTGTGACTCTAATTCCTTAGTCTTGAGCTTCCAGTGAGCAGACATGATCTTAATCTCATCCTTAAGTTGTGCTATTTCTTCATCCTTAACACCCAGAAGCTTATTCATCTTCTCAAAATTTTTAGGAGAAACCTCATCCAATATTTTCCGCAGTTCACAATTCTTGTTCTCTCCAGCTTTTGCAAGAGCCTCCATAATATCATGCTCAACTCTCAAAACTTCATCTTTCAATTGCTTTTGTGAAGATTCCCTTGCCTGAAGATCCTTCTGTAAATTGTCTAGTTGCTCTCCTAGCCTTAGGACACGGTCCTCATGCTCTCTTATTGAACCATTTTTCTCATCTAATTCTTTTACAAGTTCTAAACATTGGAGCTGCGCTGACTGAGCTGATGCAGCACTTGCATCAGCAGTTGCTCTGGTTGCTACAAGTTGAGTTCTAAGATCATCTAACTCCTTCAGATACTGTATCAAGATTACAACATATGTTGTGAGTAAACCACACTCAGGCTTCTACTTGCGAGAGATAAACAATCACTCAGAATCTAATGAATTTTAGAGTATATTTTACAAAACAACATAATACAAGCTAGCAAAATAATTAGACGGTTAAATTAGTTTTTTTTCCTATAATTTATTTTTAACTTCAATTTAGTCTTTTATTTTTTTTAGGTTCAATTTGTTTTTTTAATTTTTAAAATTGAATCAATTTCGTCCTTTAATTCTTTTTGGGTTCAATTTGATCCTATAATTTTTAAAATCAGTTCAATTTGGTTGTGTGTTTTGTGACAGTTTAAAATCATCACTAAATGGTTTTAAGCAGTCACAAAAAGTGCGATTTTTTTAACACCGTTGACTCAATTTAGACGGCAAGATCAAATTGAATCGATTTTAAAATTAAAGGATTAAATTGAATCCCAAAAAATTTGAGAACCAAATCAAACCTAAGAAATAAATTAGATTTTTAATAAACTAATTTAACCAATTAGAAACATGATACATACTTCAAGATATATAACTAACTATTAAAATCTAAGGGGGTACGATACCTATAAAAAAAATTGAGCTTACAATGCTGAAGTCACTTAATACTTAGCACTTTAATGATCTGTATTTCTTCTTTTTTATTTACGTGTACAATGTTCTATAATTCATTAGGTAATACCCGAGGCCCGGGCATTATCAATATGTAGTGTTTCAGTTTACCTACGAATGATTTGTCAATTTTTCCTTTACTTATGAGTAATGGCACCGTTTTGAAAACTATTCAAATCTAAGAAATCTTCACCTGGATTGTTGTATACTCTTTCTTCCAAGAGTACCATCTATCTAAAAGTTACATGTGTAATTGTATATCCAAAATTTATTACTTCAATAATAATTTGTACTATTACTTGTGTTTCAATAAGATGAAATGCTTATCTAACACAGGAATTCATGATACACAAGCATTTATGCCAAATGTTGACCATAAAATTGTTGCCATTTCTAGTTAGAGAAATAATTATGCTTAATGCTCGCTCAAGTCTCGACACAAATATGCATGGTAGCCTCTTGGCTTTATTTAAATAATTTTCATTTCATATTCTAGTATCCTAGCTTTATTTATGCAGAGTATTGTAGTTACAATATTTAGCTAGCTGCATTCATTTCTCTTTCTAATATATCACCAAAGGGAGGAAAAAATAATCCACCCATTAATTATTAAATAAAAGTCTGTTTGTTACTGCCATAGAAAATGTTCTTAGTATAATCATAGATTTACTAATGAAAAGCAAATCTACAGCCTGTACTCCGAAAAAGCTTCTCATTGCCTATTTTTCTAGTTACCCACAAATATCTCTATAGGAAACAATCCCACTTGAGGCACAATTCCGCATTAATTAAATGTGGACGGCTCTTGTTACCCAATTAAGTTGCACCATTTCTAACCCATACCTTAGCAATAAACTTTACTTATTGAACCTAACAAAGTGAAAAGGAGCATCCGTTATTCCATGGTGAAGGAAATTAGAAATTGCGACACTGGCAGACTCTACGGGAAGTTTGGTGCAGGTACGAATGAGTTCTCATTGTATAGAAACATTATTCTTTGACTTTATTTAGTTTATAGATAGATGTCCAATTACCAACACCTTACAATACTAGGCTGCTCTAGCACTATTAGAGTCACTTGAATGCGTTAGTTAATTTGTTTATGCTTTTGCTTACTTAAAATCAACCGATTGCCGGCAAAAGACAAAACTGATATAAAAATTTTTATATCAGCGATTTTCCAACATGATGGACTAATCCCTACGTCAGAGTTAATTTTAGTAAAATTATAAATTTTAGTTAACAAACTAACAGTTGCTACAAAAAAAATGTGGCATGGAAAACATTTGAGAACAATCCTAAGTTAGAAAGGGGTTATAATAGTAATAGATCAGAGCATCCACACCCAGTGACCCTTTACTTCTCAAAGTTCAGTGGGATCCGCTAAAACAAAAGAAGACAACTAGTAAAAAAAAAAAAAAATATCCTAAAAGATAAGCATCGATGTGTAATATTTGTTTAATGAGAAAAATAGAAAAGCTAGCAAAATCAACACCGATTGAGCCAAAAAGGCAAGCAAAAGACACAGTTAGCCAATTGTGTAATAGTGATTTAAAGAAAATAAACAAAAGTTAATAATCCTAACCACACCACTAAAATAGATCAAGAGATGTCCAATGAAATAATAGTAAATAGTAATAAGAAAGGTAAACCCAAGTGAAAGGGTGAAACCTTCTCAGCAGAGGAGGTTGAAGCCTGAAGCTGCTCATTTTTTTCTTCCAAATTCTTCTGCAATCTTCCAATTTGCAATTCCATGTTCTTGGCATTTGTCTCTGCTTCCTGTGAAAGAAAATCCATAAAAAAAAAAATTGCTATACCAAAAAACTCAATGATTTTTCCCTGACCCCACCAAAAAGTAGAAATGATTGACATCAAAGTTGTAATTTTTCTAGACTGGCCAAAAAGACACATAAAACAACCCAAAAAACAAAAACAAGAAATCTCGTGCCTGTCTTGTTAGAGTTTCCTTGGCATACGATTGCTCCTGCGAAGCTAGGCGACTACGTAGCTCCTTCAACTCCGCCGCTAACGACACCACGTTGCGCCTAAAGCTCTGCTTCTTTTCATTCAAATCCTGTAAAACGGGATCAACTTCTCGAGCAGCTATAGATGTCAACGATGAAGATGGTTTCTCAGACATGGAAACTCCAGATTTTTCAACTCTATTCAAGCAATGAAACGTGTACTACTCTCTTATGCACCAAATCAGATCCTATGGACCAGGGATAAGCACTTCATGGTCAAGAAATGAAAGCAATTAATTAAAACTTCATTCCTCCGTGTGAACACGGTAGTTGAGCATTTAATTTAATTAGAATTAGAATTATACCCAAGCAAGAAAAAAAAATGAATTAGGCAATAAACAATAAAGTAGTAGCTTAGAAAGTACTACTGGATCTTCTTTTCACGAAAAGGTTACAAGAATAAAATTCAAAGTAAGGCTCGAAAATTTGATTCCAATGAAATTTCGACGAATTTGTTGTTATTTTTTTTCTGGCACTGGTTGCACCAGGCAATGCATCCAATCCAGTCCCTCCATAATTGAGAGGAGAGAGAGAGAGAGAGAAGAAGAAGTGACCCGCCATGAGGGTCTATCTGTCACTGTCTAATAAAAAATAATTTCAATAATAATAAATAGGGTCATGGGAGATGCCTGATCGAAATTAATTGTTGTGTCTGCTGTTACTGCTAACAAGCTTGCACAATAATTCGAACAAAACCACAATTCATCAATTAAACAGCAACTCTCACCATAAAGAGAGATTTAGCAAACTAATTCAATGAAGACAGAAACAGAGCTAGTAAAGATACCAGTTTCGGCGTTGAATCTCTGGTCTGGTTGTGCAGAAGCTCTATCTGGTTCTGATTTGGGACGAAATAGTAAAGCAGAGAAACAGATTGAGAAGGTGAAATGATGGAAATGAGTAATGGGAATCAAAGAGTCATGTCGCAACTTCACTGGTTTTATATTTTAATTGTTTCTTGTCTCATCTGCGAGTAATAATTGGCTGAGTTTACGCGACATGTCTGTGTCTTACGCATGAACCAGGTTAGGTTCGGATTCGGAGGTTCTTTTACTTCAAATAAACAAAATTAATTTGGGAAAGGTGGACAACATGTTTTTATGTTTTTTATTGGTAGTGAATAATATTTTATTAAGCAAAAACTAAAACCATTAATTAAAAAGGCAAAAGTCATGTTATTTGATGAATTTTACAAAACAAATATATATTTTTCATCTTAATCCTTCAAATTTATAATGAGAAAAAGATTCTAATTATTCCAAATTTCAAGTAAAAAATAAGTAAAATTTAACTAAAAATTATTTTTGTTAAAAATCAAATTTAGTATGAATAATTTAACTTTAACTTATTAAATATTAACAAAAATAACAGTTATTTCCTTATTTTAATAAAATATATGAGTTATTTAAAAATAAGAGAGTATACTTTTAAGTACTTTAATAAAAAAAATATTTTATTTTGTTAACATGTGCCTTTATGATTAATATTTGCCTTAAAATAATATTTTATTGATATTGTTTATCAATAAATTTTTTCAACCAAATACTTTATTGGAGAGGAATATTCGGTATATTTATATTGAACAAATATTATTAATTGTTGTATTAAATATTGTTATAAATATTAACAACTGATATTTTAAAAATTAATATTCAAATATATTTAGCATATATTAAAATATTAGTTATTTAATATTTAATAGAATATATAACGTCGTAAAACAATAAATATGGAAACCTATATTTTCTTCTTTTATGTATTTTTGTGTAGTAACTAGGAAGTGCGTCGCAATTAGGTTGGGAGATTCCGAGCCTGGGGTTTGGTGTGATGACAAATTCCAAAGCTACAGCTGGGATTGATAATTGATTGTGTTGACCCGAAAGGATGAGCGCGGCAAATACAAATTTTGGCCTGGGCGTATCGTTTTGAAGCACGTACACGTAGATACATTTGTACGCGATGGAACGCTGAACGAAAGGAGTATCAAGCTGGATTTTAAGATTTGAATTTAGACATTATAATCATCCAAAATAAAAATTAAAAATCCATAAAAAAAATTAAAAATTAAAACAAATTGATTATTTTTATTTATTTGGATAATTTTTTAAAAAAATTGATTGATTTGGTTCAATATGCTGTTTGTGTTTTTAGAACCGATTTAAACCGCAGCATTATTTTAGTATCATGTATTTATTTTATGTGTGTATTACTTAAGTTTTACAATATTTTATAGTATTATGTATGTAAAACTTATATAATACATATTACTTTTTTTATACGACTTTTTTAAGATATGTTTGGTTTAAAATAAATGAATTTTGTAAATTTTTATTATAGAAGGTTTAGCATATTAATAAGTTTCATAAATTGTTATCAACAATTTTTTGCAATGTAATTTTATTTAAAATATGAAAACAAAGTATATAAATTTTAATGAAATGATATTTTAGTAAAACTCACGAAAATCAAATCAAACCAAACTACAAAATATTGGTTTAGTTTGGTTCAGATTTTATTTTAAATTAAAATTGAACCAAACCGAACTGCATATGTTTTTTAAGTTTTGTATGCATGACTTTTCAATGAAAAATCGAACCAAACCAAGCTACAAACATCTTAATTTTAGCCTTTGATTATGATTTGTGAGTACAAATTAGTCTTGTCCCATTCATCTAATCCAGTCCATAATCCTTGCATTCAAAGTATATATAAATTTTTTCATAGATGAAAATTAGAAAAATAAAATATATTAACATTCCCTAAAATTTATATAATTACAGTGAGTACCTCCCACTTTTTTAACTATTATTTTGACATTTTTTGTATGGGATGTTAGTACAAGATTTGAGGGGTGTTGAAGGGGGTGTTAATGTAATATTTTTAAACATATAAAGAGTGTTAATGTAATATTTTTAAATAAAGTTTAGTGTAGGAAAATTTAAACAAAAGCGAAACTATGTGTAATTTAATAAAAGATTAATGAGTGTTATTGTAATTTGCTCTAATTTACTTATAAGTAAAAATTAGCGTATGTTCAAAATATTGTTAATGATAAAAAAAATATTGTTAAAGACCTCGACACATATAGGTCACTGGAAGTGGGTTAGTGCAACTCAAGCCAAAAATCCAACATTTGTTTACACATTATGATAGGAAATGAACTGAATTTGTGCAAATCAAATTCTCAAAAATTGAGATAAAATTATTCAACATTCAAATGAGTAATTAAATTTGACTAACAACATATTATTGATGTTAAAGTGGGAATTAAAACCTCACACACTAGATATTGTCCTAAAAGCAAGTATCACTCTTTTCTGACATAGAGAGTAAGAATGAAGGGGGGAGTGCTAAAGGAAACCATAACAGGAGATATGAAGGAAACATAAATGGACACATCTCTACCTTTTCTTTTCCCGATTCTCGAATGATGTACAACGTATGGACCTATGACCGATTTTTCAAAAGTAGGGGTAGGTGTAGGATGTTTTTGTGGCCAATAGAAGAGATAAATTGGGGCATAGATATAGATTTGTAAGATTCAGGGATGTGCAAATTGTTTGGCTCCCAAAAAAATAACGTGACACTACCCGCATATGGTCCATGAAGATGTCGGTCAACATACCCAGGTACAAAAAAGGTGAAGAGAAAGAGATTAAACAATCCGATGGAGATGTATACCAACATGATGGTCCTATTGACATATTTTGAAGTATAAAGCAAACAACATACAACAAAAGCAGGTGATGACGAACAAAGATACAAAGAAACATGAAGGAGGACAAGTGTGGAAAGCAAAAACACAAGCAACTTCATCCACAGATAGAAATAGGGAAGTGATAAACTATTAACGTAAAGAAGAAAGGGAAGGAATGGTTACAAAACTGCCTTGTGGGAAACCTAAGAGACCCTAACCGTGTGTGATAAGCTCCAAGATATGATGTTTATGGGCAAAGAGGGAGGATTAAAACTGACTTATTTGGGTGATGAACTAGTCCTCATATCTAGGATAGGAAGAGAGGAGGCACATACTATGATTAGCAAGGGTGGTGAAAGCTAATTATCCATTTTCATTCCATTTGTATATGGAGTCCTCAGATATCAACAAACAATAGACTTGCATGGGCTAAGTGCTCAAGTATTTCGTTAAATGCTTGGAAGCTAGAGTGTTTTCTCTAAAACTATGACAGAAGTGGGATCGGTAGTGAAGATAAGCAGGGAAACGAAGAGTCGAAGAATATGCAATGACTTGATTATGCGAGAATGTTGATCAAGACAAGCCTAAATAGAAATGTCGACTTCTCCAAGAGAATCATGATCAATGGATTCATTTACCAGATGAGGGTGAGTCAAGAAGATGTATCATGGATATATGAATGCAAATTCTAGATGTGGAAAAATGAAGCATCAACACATGGTCATCTTGCTTTGGTAATGGGAATGACCTAGGTGGTAGCCTAGGGGTAGGATTGTCAATGATACTACATCAAAATGGACTTAAGGAAATTGGGTCATCTAAAAAAGCACATGGACTTGGTCCAAGTGTAGATGTAAAACAACTAGGCTCTCATTGTGAGCATAGCCCAGGAGTGGTATCACAAGGCCAAATGTGGGTGCTAGTGGATTACATAGGTGACAAATCTGCACGTGCTCATCAAAACTCTAAACATGAAGGCTACTATATTTTGGATCCTGCTCGTGATCTACCTATTCCAAAGGCACCTGTGGGAATTAACATGAATGAATATGTAGCAAGGAGGGCAAGGGAAAAGACAAAGATCATTATGCTATCTTAGTAGGAGGAAGGTGTATCAAGATGGTCTTTTAAAAATAGGTTTCAAGTGTTGAGCAGGAGCTACTCATCTGTAAAAGAGGATGTGCATGAAACCTCTATTATGGGCCAATACATAAATGCTAAGGAGGAACCTAGAAAACTGTTGAGATCAAGAAGCTTTGATTGGTGCCAGAATCTTAATGATGCCACTATAACAAAAACTGTAACAATATTTTCTGGGCAAAAAAAAGGAGGAGGAGAAGGAGGAAAAATATATGTGGAATAGAAAAATAAATATGTGGATTTGGAGGTAGGGGCGGAGAGATGGTAACAAGAATAGTGGCATTGGAAGAAATAGACAAAGTAAAGATTAATGATGTTAAGAAAAAGCACCAAAGGGAAATCAAGTAGTTAAATTATGAAGCTACTATCCTATAATGTAAGAGGACTTGGCGAGAAGGCATAGTGGAGGATTATAAGGGAGATAGTTATCAAAAAGGAGATGGAGTTCCTATGCATACAAGAATCAAAGAAAACAATTATTGATAAAGTGTTGTGTCAGGCACTTTGGGGGGAAAGTGATCTCATATGGCTGGTAAATTCAACAATCAACTTTGCTTGGGGACTTTTGTGTATATGGACTAAAGAATGCTTGGAGGTAAAAGGCCACTACATGGGAGAAGGTTTCGTTGAAGTGGAAGGGGTATGGAAGGAGGGTGATTGGGATATCGCATTGGTTAACGTATATTTACCATGTGATCTTTCACAGAAAAAAAGATTATGGGATAAGTTGAAGGAAAGGAAGGGTATAAACAATAATGATTTGTGGTGCATTATAGATGATTTCAATTCCATAAGAAGATATGTTAAAAAATTAGGTGAAATGAAGGAGAGTGGTGATGGAAAAATGAGATTATTCAATCAGTTTATCTTGGAGATGAAGTTGGTGAATGTACCTATAGTGGAGAGGAGCTTTACTTGGTTTGGGTCAAATGGTAGAGCGAAGAGCAAACTTCACAGGTTTCTTGTATCCAGGAGGTTATTTGATGGGTGGCCTTAAAGCACTCGGTTTATTTTAGAAACAAGTATCTCTGACCATTACCCAATACTGCTGAGGAAATCAAAGATGGACTGGGGTCCTAAACCTTTTAAGGCCTAAAATGTTGGTTTCTAGATAAGACCTATGGTCCTTATGTGGAAAAATGTTTGCAACATATGAATTATCATGGATAAGGGGCATATATTCTGAAATAGAAACTAAAGGGTATGAAATGATGCTTGAAGGAGTGGAATGCATCGCAATTTGGCAACATACACAAAATGCACCCAAGAGATTATAAAATATCTCAATGAATTATATGAAAAGGAGGATAGCTAGAGTCTAACAGAGGAGGAAATATCTAGGAGAATTGAGTTGCAAGAATCCTTTTGGAAGGTGATTAAAAGGAGCAAATCTCTTCTCAGGCAAAAAGCTAGATCCAAAGGTTATTGAAAGGTGATTGTAACACTAAATATTTCCATTCAATAATCAATTGGAAAAGGAGGAAGAATGCACTTAGGGGACTAACTATTGATGGAATGTGGGTGGAGGAGCCTAGCAAAATCAAGTTGGAGATAAGAATTTTATTTTTAGAAAGATTTGGGGAGAAGGAAAGAAATAGACCTTATCTAGATGAGGTCAATTTCTCTTAAATATCACTTGAAAATAAGGAAAAGTTAGAGGTTAGATTTGAGGAAGAGGAAATTAAAGAAGTGGTGTGGGATTGTGAAAGCTCCAAAAGTCATGGGCCAGATGGTTTCAATTTCAAATTCATCAAAGCTTTTTGGAACACTTTGAAAGGGGACATCATTAGATTTATACATGAGTTCCATGCGAATGCTGTTCTTCCTAAAGGTTGCAACTCTTCTTTTATTGCTTTGATTCCCAAGATTGATGATCCACAAAATCTTGGGGATTATAGACCAATATCTCTAGTGGGTTGCATGTATAAGATTCTTGCTAAACTTCTAGTTAGGAGAATCAAAGGTGCCTTGACAAAGGTGATTGATAAAAGGAAAATTGTTTTCCTAGAGGGCAGAAACTTACTCCATAGTGTGTTGGTGGCTAATGAGGCGGTGGATGGGGCTAGAAGAAGAAAAAAAAAAGTGTTTTGTGTTCAAAGTTGACTATGAGAAAGCAGATGATTCGATATCATGGGATTTCCTGTTTTACATGTTACAAAGATTAGGGTTGGGTGTGAAATGAATAGGGTGGATCAAACAATGTTTGATTAAAACACACATCTCAGTCTTAGTCAATGGAAGTCTTATAGATGAATTTGCTCCACAGAAAGGTTTGGGACAAGGAGATCGGTTGACACCATTTCTTTTCACCATTGTTGCGGAGGGCTTGCGTGACATGATGAAAGAGGTTGTTGCAAAATATTTGTTTCAAGGATTCCCTGCTGGTAGGGATGGTATTGAGATAATAATGTTCTAACTATAAAAAAAGTATGTTGAGATGTTATGAATTGGTTTCAGGGCTTAAAGTGAAATTTTGTAAAAGCTCCTTTGGAGCAGTGGGTCTTGAGAGAAATACTTGTGAGGATATTGCTAGCATTTTAAATTGCAAGTTGATGGCTCTGCTATTTGTTTATTTGGGGGTTCCAATTGGAGCTAATCCAAGGCGAGAGAAAAATCCGGCACCAATCTTGATGAAGATTGATAAGAGACTAGCAAAGTGAAAGCACAAAGTTCTATCACTTGCAGGGAGGGTATGTTTGATAAACTCAGTATTGTCGTCCCTTCCACTTTTCTTCTTATCTTTCTATAAGATGCCGAGTGGGATTGTGACAAGAAACAGAGAGATTTTCTTTGGGGAAGTGAGGAAGGAAATAAAAAAAGTTGCTTGGGTGAGTTGGGGAAAGATATGTTGTTCTAAAGAATGTGGGGGACTTGGAGTGAAAGATATATTTTTCTTAATGACTCCTTACTAGCAAAATGGAGGTGGAGAATTTTTCATCAAACAGATAATATGTGGGTACAGATTTTGGAGTCTAAGTATTGGGAATTATGCAAAAGGATATATGGTACATAACACACAACAATTGTATAACGGTTCATCCACATGGTCCAGAATACCAACCTACATCATTGACAACTATGGGTATAACCTTCCTGGCAATGGTATATGGGGATCTCCAGGATGCCCTAAACCTTCTGAATACGTCCAAGGTCTTATAGGGGTTGTTTTTACTTGCCTTGAACACACTAAAAACTGAAAAATTATGCCAACTGAGGCAAATATAACAGATTGCATTCGATGTGGAGATCCCAGGCACCACAACACAGATATCAAGAAGGCTTTGGAGAATGCTATTGAGCAGCAGATGGTGGTGAAACAGAATGTAGGTGCTTTGTAGTTGTTTGTTGGTAAGAATGATAAGGTTTGGAAGTGTGTAAGCCCTGTAGGTGGTAATCCTAAGAAGCACTCAAAAGAGACATGGAATAAAATTAAAAAGTTCCTAACAACTCCTTCTGGAAGATTAGCCACAATATGAACTTAGTGCAAGTAAGGATCTTCTAATTTAGTTAATTTTCACTTGCTGAAAAATTTTGGTTTCATCTTATATGTCTATATTTTCCTTTTCTCTAGGTATGAAGCAGGTATTTTGATTAAAAATATGTGCTTGAAAAGTCATGCTTTGGGTGATGTCCTACAAATTTTGAACATGTTGATTACCATTAAAAATGGATTGTACATCAACAATCTAGTTGGAAACCACTTAACATCACTCTTACAAAGGTCTATTCTGATTCAGAGGTCATAGCATGCCTATAACTATAAAAGGCATGCAATGAAAATGAAACAGTTACTGGATATATTAACAGCCACTTGGACTAGGAAATTAGGAATTATCTAAATAAATCTCTTTTTCTAATGCGATTCAAAGGTAAGTAGTAATAATGAACTGTAGTATGATCAATTCCTTGAATGCTACATCTTACTTATATGGTTATTGGTAAGGTTTTTCAGTTCTGCCCAAGGGAGAAATGAAATTAGCTTTTGGACAATATATGAAACTTGAAACTTACATAACCCTAAAGTCTTTTCTAGTTGCTGAGGTTACGAATTCTCGGCCACTATGGTCTGTTATACATCATAGTGGATCTATCTTGGAATCAATATGCCCTCAGAAAACTTTGGCTTCGGCTTATTTTGTTACTCATATTTTTCTTGGAGATTGACTTATTGAATTGAACTCCTTGGATCTTTTGACTTAAGCCTCCCAAGTAGCATCCAGGATATTGGCCGACTATGCAAGAAGTATCTTGAGCTTCATGCAAGTTAGGTGAATCTGCTGTGTTGTTTGTGTATCACCTGAGAAATGGTCTACTAAATCATATTGTTTAGGGGCTACGCGGAATGCAATCTAGAAACTATTGTGTAGCCTATTGTTTATTGGGTTATATCTTTAAAATGTTGCAGTAACTACCAGACAAACTACATTTAAATTGCTCATAGGATAGGAGGAAACTATACTCTTTAAGTTTATCCTTGAAGCTCATGATTTACTATGTTGACACATGCACACGGCATGTTTCTGGGGGATTTTCACTATGAACAATGGAGTTTTTGGAAATGATCAATGAACCAAAGGTAGCATTCTACTACATTTCTTGCGTTGATGGTGCTTATATAGCTGTGATTTTTAATGTTTATTATTTATTTGGAGTAGGCTTTTCGAATGTTATTCTCGAAGCAAAAATTGGAATTTGGATCATTCAGTCTGGAATTGGTCTCTGGTCTTGTTGCTTTGTATTTTCTTTGAATGATAGTAACTTTGTGTATAAACAATCTATCATATCTTTTTGAATATATGTTTTCTATAACGTATATCGGTTAATGTTATACTCACAACTTTTTACATTTTTTTTATATGTGGTAATCAAAGACAATGTCAAGGGGTTACAATAAGTCACATTCTATTCAATCAACTGAACTGGACCTCCTTATCAGTTTTTTACATTTTGATGCAACCTTTTTTTTTTCCTTTTTCGTTTTGCTTGAAAGTTAATTTGTTACGTCAAGACCTTATCAATTTTTCTTTTCTAGTTCAATTTTTCTTGTCTTTCACAATTAGCACTTGGATGAATGTTGATGTTATCAGCCCATCATAACTTAGTGAAATCGAGTTGTTTTAGAGCTATATGAGCATAATTTGTAATTAGACTCGACTTAATCAATGAATTTGAATTTGATGCTTGGTAAGCAATTTAATTAAGTTGGCATTTGCTCTCATGTTCTTTTTGTTTATTTAAAGAAAAAATTATTCATTTGATTTCTATAATTGCACAAATTTTACTTGTTAGTTTCTACACTTAAAAATAATCTATTTAGTATTTGTACAAGCATTTTTAGATTTTTTGAAGTAGACATAATCTTATTTATTTCATGTGATTATTTATATATTGGGGATTAGGTTTTTCTTTTTTAATTGGGCCTGGTCATATGTTGCTTCTTGTACTCCTTTTATTTTGTTTTAAAAAAAAAATGGACTTGTGTTTTAATTTAGGTAGTTTCTATTTACACTCCCTTTTATTATTAATACACTTTATTTATGTTATCAACTTTAATATTTCAATTATTATTTTGGATTTTCGAGTATGACATTATGGATGAACTTTTCTTAATCAACTATTATTTTTTATATACGTATATATAATATAATTTTAATTTTTTAATATTGACCAGGTCAAATTGGACCAATTACTGACCCACCGGTTGGATCACTGACCCACTGACTCATTATCTCGACTGGATCAATGACCGAGTTAGATTTTATAACATTGATATTGATAGAACTACAAATTTATATGACAATGTAGAAAATATGAGAATAAACTTTTAAACAATAGTAAAATGTAGAAAATTATTAATTTATGATATTGATAGGCCTACGAATTTATATAAATCATCTTTTAATTATTTTTTTGTTAAATTACATGCTCAACTATTCATATTAATATTAATAATTTTAAAAAAATATTATAAAATCACATCAGTGATTTAAAAATTAATATTTTATTTTACCTTAGCTTTTTTTTTTTAAAAAAAATTTTTAAATTTCAGAAAACTAAAAATCTTTTTTAACTGTTAATGAACCAAGAAGGTCAAAACTACCAAAATAGTAAAGACTCTTATTTTCGGATAAAAAGGTTCGTTTTGCCGAGCTCTTTGTGTCTCCCCGATAAGTAATATAAGTCACTCTTCTGAAACTTACTCCATACATGATCGGCGACAACATCCTTCTCAGTACTCACTACTCAGGTCAGATTTCAATTCTCCCTTCTATTTGTCTCTCTTCAATAATATCCTTTGACTTTGTTCCATGGCAATAAAGCTTCCATCTTCGGCACACCCTACTCGATTCCTCAGATGGGTTTATCTCTCTTCGAGCTGTATTGCAGATATTTCAGAAACCCCTGGAATTCTTAAGCCCAAGGATTCATCTGAATTCGACCAAAACCTCAACTTTTTGAAAAATAAGCTTGCCCCAGATAACTTAATCCGGGTTCTGGACCGTACAAGCGATTTGAACTCGGCAGTGAGGATATTCAAATGGGCTTCAAGGCAGAAGAGTTTTCACCACACTTCCAACACTTATTTCAGGATAATTTTGAAACTGGGTATGGCTGGGAAAGTTTTGGAAATGAGGGATTTTTGTGAATACATGGTTAAGGATAGGTGCCCAGGTGCTGAAGAAGCTCTTGTGGCATTGCTTCATACATTTGTGGGGCATCGTAGGATTAAAGAAGCTATTGCAGTCTTAGTGAATATGAATTTGGGTGGTTATAGGCCCCCAATTGAAGTTTTTAATGTTTTATTGGGTGCTCTTGTGGGAGGAGAGAGTAGAGATTTTCAAAGTGCTTTGTTTGTTTATAAAGAGATGGTGAAGGCATGTGTGTTACCTACAGTTGACACTTTGAATTATTTGTTGGAGGTGTTGTTCGCCACCGATCGGAATGAGTTGGCTTTACATCAATTTAGAAGAATGAACAATAAAGGGTGCGATCCAAATAGTAAGACCTTTGAGATTCTTGCAAAGGGTCTCATTGATAGTGGTCGAGTGGATGAAGCTGCTACTGTTTTAGAGCAAATGCTCAAAATCAAATGTCAGCCTGATTTGGGTTTTTATACTTGTATTATACCTCTCTTTTGCAGAGAAAATAAAGTAGAGGAGGCTGTGAAGTTGTTTAAAATGATGAAAGATTCTGATTTTGTACCCGATTCTTTCATTTATGAGGTTCTAGTGCGGTGCTTTTGCAACAACTTGCAGTTGGATTCTGCTGTAAGTCTCATAAATGAGATGATAGAAATTGGTATGCCACCAAAATATAATGTTCTTGTGGATATGATGAATTGCTTTTGTGAATTAGGGAAAATTAATGAGGCAATAATGTTTTTAGAAGATACAAAAGTTCATGAAACCGCTCCTTTCAATACATTGCTTGAAGGTTGCTGCAATGCTGGTGAGGTTCTAGCAGCAAATGTTCTGCTTGAGACAATGTCTGAGAGAAACATAGCTGATTGCCAATCTTGGAATATTCTCATTAGATGGCTTTTTGAGAATGAAGAGACCAAGAAGGCATATATACTTCTTGGAAGAATGATAAAATCATTTGTTATTCTTGACCATGCAACATATTCTGCTCTTGTAGTTGGGAAGTGTAGATTGGGCAAGTATGAAGAAGCAATGAAACTATTTCATCAAATTTGTGCCAGATGCTGGGTTTTAGATTTTGCCTCTTATTCTGTACTAGTTGGTGGCCTCAGCGACATCAAGCATTCTCAAGATGCCATTGAAGTGTTTCACTATATGTCAATGAAGAGATGCTCTCTTCATTCCTTGTCCTTCTACAAGTTGATAAAATGTGTATGTGACTCAGGACAGGTCAACCAAGCCATAAGACTATGGCAATTAGCTTATTTTTGTGGTATTTCGTGCTGTATTGCCACACACACGACTATCATGCGTGAGTTGTCAAAATCAAGAAGGGCAGAAGATCTGTTAGCATTCCTCTCACAAATGTTGATGGTAGGAAGCAATCTTGATTTGGAAGCATATTGTATACTCTTTCAAAGCATGAGTAAACAAAATAAAGTAAAGGAATGTGTTTTATTTTTCAATATGATGGTCCATGAAGGTCTAATACCTGATCCGGACAGACTATTTGATCAACTGTCATTCATAGCCAATCATTCTCAGTTATCTATGATTCCTAGTGCAATTGATAGAATTTCTGATGGTGACATTTTGAATCCAGCAATGTTTGGCTTACTGATAACTGCCTTGTTGAAAGAGGGTAAGGAACATGAGGCCCGTCGATTACTGGATTCGATGTTAGAAAAAGGTTGGCTTCCTGATGCAACCACTCATAATTTATTGATTGGATCTGATGTTAGAGAAAGGAGTCAAGCAATGTTGTTTGATAATTCTGCCTCACTGGATTCTGTAAGCAATATACTTGCAGAAGGCCTTGGAAATACATGAAACTTCAGTATTCTATAAAAAGAATCTTAATTGCTTAATGTGCCAGCTCCATCACGAGTGCTGCTATGAAGGATTGTTTTTTCAGCACCTAGTCTTGCAGCAATAAAAACAATTGTCTCACTGACAATTCTTTCAAGAGATGCAGATGGGCAGATGTTAGCATTGTCAGATTTATTTGCCATGCTCTACTTGGTAAGATGTGAAATGACTTGTGATTTGGATATGACTTCACTTAAAAGGATCGATTTACTCCTTTTTACAATGTATACATGACATGCTTTGTCTTTGAAGCTATTTTATTCTTCTTCATGCAATCAAATGATCTCAGATGTACAAGTTTTTGGAAAATTACCAGCTAGTGCTGACCAGTGCAGCAACTTGAGGATTTTAGATTATTTTCAATGACAGTTAATGATTGCATGCGTGCACATCCACACTCACATTAAAAGCATGATCTTCTAATCTTGTTCCATTGATTTGCAGAAACTAACCTGTCTAATTTTATATGTTGCAGATGACTTTTCATTACTCTACATCTATGTTAATTTGACAATGCTACCTATCAACTGCTGTTTAAAAGAGAATTATTTTCGTGGTCAGAGAGCCACTATGGTTCATTGTCTGTTTACTTATTGAGTGTTCTGCTGCCCCATGCAATATTTAGCTGAAGGGGATGTTCAGATTGCTGGAAAGCTACTAACTGCTGATTGCTGATTTAATCAAGCTGACAACTGAATGAGGTGGTGTTAATCAAATTCAAGGGAATATCTGTACTTGAAGAAAGACTATCTGTACTTAATATAAAATGATTTCATGACGAGCCATTTCTATTTTCTGGGCAGGGTCATATTATTTTATTTAATTTTTTGTATACGATAGCAACAATGAGGTATGAATCTAAGATTTCATGAAAACTATTCAAATCTCCCAAGCATTAGGCCCACTCTAGTGAGTTAAGGGTCGTGTTAGTTGTTACATATTGAAAAGAAGGCACCTTGAGAAATTTGCATGCTCTTAATACGTCGACTCCTTGATGTATTTTAATAATCAAACATTTTCATCGTTGTATTTTCACCAATGAATTTCGTATCCAATTCCCTTATGTGGCCAATAACAGTAACAAAGTGACCAGGAGGAGTGTCAAACTATTGAGCTACAAATAGTCAACTACATATTAATCTTTTCTAAAACTTTTTTTCTAAATAAATTTCCAGAGATAGCGTACAAAAAGATTGTCATGATGACGCTTGTTTATTGCATGTGTAATCTTAGAGTGCGCTTATCTCACAAATTAAAAGTTTATTCTTGGGATTGTAATAATGGGAATGCAACATATCTATATTTATTACAAGTTTTAAAAAACTATTTTCAAATACTGTTAATTATTGGAAAAGTTGTAATTTTCACTTTTAGTATATATTTTTATTTCCGCGAGCAGAGATGAAAAAAATGATATTTCTATGAAAATATGAAAAGTTATATTTTAACACATGCAACTTCTTTTTACTTATTTTTAATATTAAAAATATTCCTAGAAATATTAATATATAATCAAACACATTAGAAGACAAAAAAAAAAAACCATTTCTAATTATAATATTCCAAAAAATATTTTTTTGGTAAAATATTGCCAGAAACATGATTCTTAATAATACAATATTATACCGTTAAACAAATGTTCCCTTAATTATTTCTTAATCAGTTTCTGTTTCCTCTTGAAATATAGCATGTTTAAAGAATTTGCAATTCCATTTTCGGAAGATTCTTTATCCTACGTAAATACATAGATTTAAGACCGTATTCTGATTTGATTTCCATAACGCCGGACCTAGTCAAGACTATACGAGAATTACTAATACGCGCAACTGAAGAGTTCCTCAAATGTTACAACTTCTAAAATAAGATAAACCATGTATTTTTTAAAGTAGCTTCCACCTCCCCACGCCTTAAGTTCTGAACGCTCTTTATCAATGATATCAACCATCAATACTCAAGAGACATAGAAGGATTCATGCATCACTCATTACCATTCACCACATAAGGTCTACTCAGTCCAAAATGACAGACAAAATAGCATCTTAAATTGTCTGTGGAACGTAATACTCGTGAATCTCGTGATAATAATTTATCTAGGGACCTAAGCAGATTTAAACAACCTCCCTGTCCACCCCAAGTAAAATGCGACCTGCACAAGAAAAATAGAGGAAAAAGGGGCTGTTCTACTGTGATGCTTGCAGCAGAATATGAGCACAATGTGACCATCACCACTCCACAAAATATTCAAGAGTCAGTCTGACAAGAAAGCAACACAAATAACAGCATGACATCCCCAAGTCAATGCAGTGCATACATACATATTAAGCTGCCTCGAATGAACATAAACTTCAGATTGCCCTGAAAGACTAACAAGGGTACGTGTCAGGATTTTTTCCACTCAAAACTCAAATCATGTTTTCCGTATGGTGATTTTGTATTCTCCAGCTGGAGGCCATGATCTGTGGGAAGTATAACATTAGATTTGGACTTAGAAACTTTGTGGAAGGGGACTATATAAGCCAAGGAAATATGATCTTTTGTTTTGGCCATGTCAAATGGTATTTCTCTAGATGTGTAAGACCACTTTGCTCATGGCATTTGGTGGATGTTTTAGTGTTTTGCTTTTAGTTTTCATAATATGCAGAATTTACCATGTTCTGTACTTCCATTTTGGTGCTTGACTGAGCATCCCTAATGCTTCATCCACTAGCACTCTTAATTCAATAAAATTTTAGCTTATTAAAAAAAAAGGGCCGACAAGGTCACACGATAATTTTTACCATGAGAATTAAAACGGAACATCAAGAGCCAATGGAGAGAAACAGTTGATCTTCAACAGTATGTTAAGTCATGTCCTACTCCCAGCAAACACAATTGCTGGGTAAGCAGAAACATAAACCGGACATTAAATTGAATACAAAATATATTTAAATTTCTTCTGCTGCAAACAGCAACTCTAGCAAACTACTAACCAGTTCTCAAACGTGAAATTTGCTATGGCCCAAGTCTAAACTAAAATCTCCCCAATGAAAAAGAATTCCCAAATCCAACCAATTCCAAATCTGATAGCTAATGAATCCAAGATTGGTGTCAATATGAGGAGTCTGTCACCATCAGTCACCTAATATAGAAACTAAAAAGAAAATGGACTAACATATGATACTCACTAATGGGGGAAAGATTTTGCATAATCACAATAGTACGGAGGCTTTACAAGGGAATAATGGAATGGATAATGAAACGAATCAGCCGTATGCTTTGAGAAAAAAGAAGAAGAAACTAGTGAAAATGTGTTCTTACTCAAAATCCCACCGCAATAACAAGTCCAGAACACAGTCACTCTCTTCCTCTACCTGCATTCAAAACAATGTGTTGGTCATAACGTAAGCCACAAAACCAGCACACCATTGACGGAAGAAAGAAAACAAAATAAATAACCTTGACAAATCAGAATGGTTTTTCCAGAGCAAAATGCTAGAAGAGGCAGCATGAACTACGCTACTCGATTGGGCAATTTGGCATCAAAGTTGTTGAAATCAGCCTTAGCCTTGCCCTGAGGTCCCACGAAGCCATTCAGGTCCTCTTTTTTATTACTCACAACAGTAACATTATTATGGTTATGATTCATCGTTCCCATTCCCAAATACTTAGAGTTAGAAGCCTCGAAGGTGCCTTCGAGGCCGAGGCGCTTGATCTTGTCCACGATGGAGCAGTGGTCGAGAGCGTCCCGGGCCCTCTTTCTCGCGAGGGCGGCCTCACGGACGGTGCGTTCGACTCTGGTACGGGCGAGGGCGAGGGATTTAGCGACGGAGGCCGCGGCGACCTTGCAGGCGCAGAGGAAGATGAGAGCGCGGCGTTTATCTAAGGGAGCGGTGGAATCGGGGAAGAAGGAGAAGTTAAGTTGGGAGCAGGGGGGGCAGAGGAAGGGAGAGGGGGGAGGGGAAGGGAGGCAGGAGAGGTGGCTGAGGGAGGAGCACTTGGTGCAGGAGACGAAGCGGTGGGCGAAGGCGGAGGAGGTGTTGGAGAGAGGGTGCTCGAAGAAGTCGAAGCAGGAGGGGCAGAAGAAGGAGGGGTGGAGGCGGAGGACGCAGGAGGTGCACACCAGGCGGTTCATGCCGCGAATCCAGAGCCGGTGGAGGAGCCGACGCTCCTTCCAGCTGCAGTTGCCGCATTCGCCCTTCAGGGTCGTGTCTCCTCCCAGAGGAGCAGGTTTCGCCGGTGGAGGGTTCATCATGTGAGTCAGTGAGTGAGGGTTTTTGGATCAGAAAGAATAACCGTGCAAGGGATCCCTTCCGGATCTCCTTTGATGACGGGTCTTTTGCGAAAAATGGGGTAAAATTTAAATTAATACTTAGAAAGTAATAAGTGGTGTAACTTCTAAATTAAAAGTAATAAATTATGATTTTTTTTATTTTTATTGAAGTAATAAAAATTTTATCATTTCAATTTTTTTTCAACATGTCATAAGGGAGCTTTTTTTTTTTTTTTTTGAAATAGGAAAATATTTTATAACTTTAATTTTTTTAAAACGACTTTAAAGTTATAATGATTTTCTTCTTTTTCAGTAAATTATTTACAACTTCAAAATTATAAAAATTTATTTTAATTATTTAACAAATTAATATATTTCTTTTTTAGTTTTACTTAATATTTTTATATTTTTTTATATTGTTTTATTTAATAATTTTATATTTTGATATATTATTTT
>PYAF01005652.1:284048-314502 GCA_007407185.1 Glycine tomentella
AACAAATTAATATATTTCTTTTTTAGTTTTACTTAATATTTTTATATTTTTTTATATTGTTTTATTTAATAATTTTATATTTTGATATATTATTTTATTTAATATTTTTTTATTTAATATTTTTTATATTTTTCTATTTACATTAAAGATTATTATTTATTTTGTAAATTTAACAAATTATGAAAAAACTTAAATTATATAAAAATATTAAAATATACTTTGTTTTAAAAAATATTAAAATATTTTATTATTAATATTAACTTATAATTTATCAAATAATATTAATTTTTTAATTAATTTTTATACTTATCGTTAAGTAAATTAATGATTTTGTACAGTAATATTAATTAATTTTATTTTATAAATTATTTTAATATTAATAACAAAAATAATTTAATAATAAAAATAATTGTCTAAAATAAAAATAATATAATACATTAATATACAATAAATAATATAAATTAAACACAAACATAAAATAGAAATTTTCCATACAAACAAATTAACACAAATATTATTTTTACTTTTAAATTTAGTGTTTGTATTTAATTTATATTGTTCATTTTATATTAATGTATTATGTTATTTTTATTTTAACAACTGTTTTTATTATTAAATTATTTTCTATTATTAATACTAAAATAATTTATAAAATAAAATTAATTAATAATGTTGTATGGAATTATTCGTTTACTTAATAGTGTCTGTAAAAATTAATAAAAATTAATATTATTTGATAAATTATAAGTTAATATTGTATTTTAATATTTTTGTTCAACAAAATACATTTTGGTATTTGATTTAAATTTAAGTCTTTTACATTATTTTTTAATTTACAAAATAATAATCCTTAATATTTGTAATAGAACATATATTAAATAAAAAAATATACAAAAAATATATTAATTATCCTTTTATTATATTAAAAAAAATAAAATATTAAAATAAATATATAGACATAAATTTTCTTTTAAAAAATTATATAGGTGTTAATTCAACTATATTTTGAAATTTTTAAACATAAATTTTACATTAAAGCATGTATTAATGTAAAAAGAATTAACTTTGAGTATTTTCATAATAAGAGAGCTGTTACTAACACATTTTTTAATATAATTTTTATTATTGTATTAAATTTATTAGAAATCATAAAATTTCATGAGTTCTATTTTTTATTTAATGAATCTCACTTGTCATTTTTGAATTTTAAATAAATTTTAAGTAATAAATTAAAAAAATTATCCTAGAATATGTTATTAACATTATGCAACCAGCGTGCTTGCGAAGAGGCTACAGGTGCTCAATGCAGCCTTTTATTTTTCTTTTTATATCAAATTAAATATAAATAATAAAATATGAAAGTGGAAAATAAGTTGTAGTGTCTATTTAAGAAACTTCATATCTATTTCGTTGTAATGTTAGAAGATCATATAATGAAGATACAAAATTTGAAGGGTGCTAAAGTAAAAGTGGAGGTGCAGATCCGATACAAGGTTTTTGCATATTCAGTTTTTATTTTGGTCATGTTTTGTTTGTACAAGACTACAAGTTGCAGTATGATGCTGTGACTGCTGTCAATGTGGTAGAACATGGCTTAACAAATTCTACTTTAGCTTTGCAATTGATGGTTATGGTAGGTAGCGTAAGGTCATGTAGTCATTCTAACCATTTACAAGAGAAGGTGATACTAGAGATTAAAATATCTATGTGCTTCTATGAATTTTTAGGTACTGATTTAAATTACATTCAATAGTTAATTCAATACAATGTGGTTAAAATTAATTCTGTAATTAATTAAAATCCAATACCAAGAATAAATTTCCCACACCGTGGATATGCTTCAATACAAATTGATTAAAATTACATTCAATATTCTCAACCTTAAAACAACCAAGTAGAGAAAACCCCAATCCCAATATCTACTCTTTATTGACGATGTATTTACAATCTAATGCAATTGTGGAAGCAGAATTGATTGGTACTAACTAGTAAAGCAGACCATTTATCCTCCTGTAACGAGCTAGAACCAAGAGAGGTCCTCGCTAATTATATTTGTCTGCCACACACATCCATCGCATTTACCCGGACTAAGGAGATATTTCAAACAAGGGGGAATCGAACTTGTCAAGATTGCAGCATGAATTTAAACTAGCAAACCATGTGCAAAAGAATACTAAATACCATGAAACCACTATGCTTATTGTACAACTAAACTACATTAATTCTAGTTTAATTTTTTTTTCAAGTCCCTTCAGACGAGCAGTTAGATGCATTGTACAGATCCTTGCTGAAACTCTTACTGATAAAATCGAAAAAGTAAATAAATTAGTCAATTGTCAACCCAACATTGCACTTTTAAGACATCAACAGCAAAAATTCAGGATTCTGCAGAGCAAAATAATTTGTTTTATTCAAGGAAGCACTTACCAACGGTGTCCCCAGCACTATAATTGCTCCCTGCAAGTAGACTTGTTGTGCCCTAGTCCCTTGCATCGACTGCAATGGAGATGACGCTTGACTACTTCCTGAGATCCAAATCGCTTCGTAGCTGGCCGACCAGGCGGTCTTTTGGTGGGAGGAGGTGTTACTGTTACCACAAGCTGAGAATCTTTTGAAGCAGACACTTCCATGTCTAAAATTGGATGTACAATCTCCGAGTAAGTCAGCCTGTAGCTCTCAGCTGTACAGTATCTGGAGCAATAATCATAAAAACTCTGGCCAATGCCACTAATGACAGCAATGGCATGGCAACATGGCACACCAGTCAGCTGCCAGGCCTTGCAACTACATTCCCACCTATCAATATCAACCACCTCAGTTGTGTCGCCACAAACCTCATAGGTGCTACAGGTTGATTGTAGAACTGAAAGTGAATTAATCTTTTGGCTTTCCTTCTTAAGCTTCTCCTCCATGGTTGGACTCAACCTAGTTTCCCATTGATCGGATACTGTCTTTCTGGCAATAATTAACTCCATAATCTTACCCCTAATTACATCAACCATCTGTGTTATCGGCAATTCATCTGCATCAGCTGCCCAATTATAGAACAGCTCCCCAAAGTTTGATGTCATGTGATTATACCTAGTACCCAGAAAAAATGAATTTGCCCAGTTCTGGGGCTCACTTTGAATAATCCAATTGTATGCTTCTTCAGAAATCTTTTTAATGCTCTCCATTGAGTTTTGAAAGCCGTCTGGTTTGGTTGCATAAGCAGCAGCATATAAATCTTCAATCATGAGTCGCATTACCTCGTGAGAAAACTGCCCTTTCAAGTCTCTAAAAAGTTGCTCAGTTAAGTATCGTAGGCAGTACGCATGAAAGGAACCTTCAAATATTTCAGCAATAGAAGTTTTCAGCCCCTTCTCTCTGTCTGCCACAAATGTTATGGGACAAGATGTTGACAGCACCGACTTTAGTTGAAGTAAGAACCAATGCCAGCTATCGTCAGATTCAGCATCATCAACAATGGCAAAGGCAACAGGAAATACACCATCATCAGCATCCGCAGACGTTGCTGCTAACAAAGTTCCTTGGTATTTTGATTTCAATGGAATGCTATCAAGGAAAATCAGTGGTCGACAACCTTGTTGGAAGCCATGCAACAAAGCATGAAGGGATACAAAGAGACGATCAAAGCTTGAATCTTCCTTTGTAGTGCACATCGCAAGACTTCCAGGATTAGCCTCCATTAATTTTTTACAGAAGAAAGGTAACTGACTATATGCCTCTTTATAAGAACCCTGAAGCTGCTCCTTAGCAATCTCTTTCCCACGCCATGCCTGAAAATAGTTAAGTTGAATTCCATATTCCTGTTTGATGTCATTGACAATGTCCTTGGGCTTGTAATCCGGAAAATCTTTCAACTTCTCCTTTATAATACTGGCCACCCAACTCCTAGTTGCTTGATGCCCAGTTGTTGCAAAAGCCCCTTCACATGTATGAGTTGAATTCATTTTCTTGATACATATCAATTGAGTAGTTGACAACCTTGATGCATGAATTCTCCAAGGACAACCTTCTGCTTTGCATTTAACAGTTACACGATGACTATCATTTTTCTTATATTTAAAGGCAAATTGATGAGCAATGGCATATTTACGCAAGGATTCTCGAAATTCATGTACACTGCTGAACCTTTGACCCACTCCAGTTATAGTATTCTGCCACTGCTGTGCCCCTTTGGCGTACTTCTCATCATTTGAGGATCGAAGAGGAACAGGGAGAACTTCTAGAGGAGTGTCCATATCCATATTTGTATCAATTTGATTGGTTTCATGAACGACATCAAGCACACCATCAGCAACAGCAGTGTGAAAAGCATTGAGTGGCTCTGGTGCTACTGCTACTGTTTCAGACAAGGTTGTTCTGCTTGACCTAAAACCCCAGGAATTCCAAAATTAAACTCTAGAAAGTTCCACAAAATAACAATGAGATATTATTATAGCCCAGAAACAAAGATAACTACCTACTGGCAGGCATGTTTGACACCTCAGGGGCAGCTACCTCTTCAATAAGGATATAGATATCAACAGTAGAAGAACTCCCATGAAATTTGATCATTCGTTGTAGATCCTTGTCATTAGAAATAGTAATGAGAATCTTTTTATTCCCTGGAAGGAAATACTTGATAGACATGCTATCAGCTCTAATATTAAACATTTCTGCCACTTCTTCCTTGAACTCATCAAACTTCATTAGATCACCAATGTCTATAGCATGAGCATCACCACCTATATATGACAAACAACCATCTTTCCCTGTCACAAACTTGCCTCCCGACTGACATATTGCAATTATCTTCATGGCAGCCATGACCTAACACAGCACAATAGAATCCTTATCATCAAAATGCCAGATGGAAAGAATGCTCCTGGAATAATTACAACAACAACAACAACAACAAAAGTAGGTAAGTAAAATATAAAGAACATTCAGAAATACCCTTAACACTAAGCCAAACTAATAAGTTTTGACTTTTTACTGTTGCTAGAAAGAAAGGATAACACAAATTTCAATCATTTTATTTAGGACATTCAGTGGCAAATTCAAATAGACAACGTATTGGAGGCATTCATGATAATGTTCCATGACCCCCCAAAAAGAATTGAAATTTAGGGACCCAATAACCTGATAGAGAACTTGGCTGTGTTTCCATTTATATTCAGAAGAGGTATGATCATCAATCAGAGTGTAACCCTAAAATCAGAGGAAACGCAAACAAAGAATAATGTAAAGATACCTGGTTGATTATCAGAAAAGGTGAATTAGGGTTGCTAATCCCCAAACGAAGATGAATTGTATTGCACGGGAAGCACGGTTCTTAGGTTCGTTTTTGCATCGGCGGAGAGAGAGCGATCACATTTGCTTTTCCTTTGCCAGTGAATAGAAACAGAAGACAAAGGCATATCAAAATATGTATTTGTTTCAATTTTTTGAAAGTGACATCTTGTCCTGCTGCTACCGTGTCAAGCGTTTAGGGCTGGACGACACTGGGCTTGAATATACGACGCCATGTCTATTTATAATACCAGTTCTGCTTTTTCATCCTTCTCTCTCTTTTTATTTTCTTTTGTAGCTTCTTTTTTACCCCGCCAAAACACATGAATAACACAATAAACCGTTGTCAGTTTTTTTTTTTTTAAAGTTCATTTGTATATTTGAAATTGATTAAATAGTCACTTTCTTTATCTTAAAAAAAATCTAGATCAATATATTTATTTAAAAATAAGTCAGTTTAAATTTTAAAAAATGGAAATTTAAGCAAGTTGTTTTCCAAATGAACTCTAATAAATCTCCTGTCCGAGATGGTTACAATCCTATTTTTTACAAGAGATTTTGGGATCTGCTTGGTGATGATATTGTTCATAATGGATGGTGTGGCTTGGTTGAATCAAGGCTTTTTTTCTTCCAAGATAAACAGTACAAACATTGTCCTTACTCCAAAAATTGATAACCCCTCGTCTATGAAGATTTGAGGCAGGCCCATTTCATTATGTAATGTGTTGTACAAGACTGTCTCCAAAGCGTTGGCTGATAGATTGAAATCTGTTCTTCCCAAAGGTATTTCAAAGAAGCTATCTGTTATTGTTGAAGGTCACTCTATTATTGATAATGTCCTAAATGTTATTGAAATCATCCACCATATGAAGTACAAGCAAGATGAGAGGTAAGGAGGAAGAATTTGCTTTGAAGATTGATATAAGCAAAGATTTTGACAGGAGATATTTGTATGGTATTCTGCTCAAAATGGGGTTTGCAGATAAATGAGTTTCCTGGGTGAGAATGTGTGTGTAATCAATTGTTTTTCATGTCTTGGTGAATGGAGAGGCAACTGGACCTATTTTTACCAAAGTATGTTATTTTTATTTTATTTTAAATTTGATTGAACATATTTTAGAATATAATATAAGATGAATAGTAAAAACCACACTATGTAAAAAAAAAAATACAATAATTGTAAGTAAAAATATATAATTAAAACATACAAGCGCATTTCTCTAAATAACTTAATTTACAATTTCAAAATTTACTGATAACTTCTCACAATATTCCTCACCCAAGAGCGTGGGACTTAGCCCTTTAATTTTATTTTATTTTTAAATATTTCAAAACGCAAAGCAGACTTACTGCTCTTTCATATGATTAGCAGTAGTGATATGTGCTGTTTGGTAAGAAACTTTTTTCAGTAATGCATTGTCATAAAAATGTTTTACTTCAGGTAGTGAATGTGTTTCAGGCTGTGGGGTATAAAACACAATGTCAAAAGCCACATGCTGCCACCAGTAACTAGGAAAAAAAGTCTCTGTATTGCTTAAGCAGGATTTATCAACCTATCGCGTGTAAAATGTGAGTTTGATTTCTGGTAATGGGTTATATTCCTTTCTCAATTTTTTATTCCTTCTCTCCTTCCCTTATTGTAAAGCCAACTGTGAGAACCTTATAAACAATGAACCAGTGTGTGGAGTGTTGTTGTTTCCATTAATAGCATGTAACTTATTCTAAATCCCAAAAAACACAAAAACATACAAGATAAAGACATGTTTGGATAAGTTTTCTTAGAAACACTTCTAAAAGAAAAAAAAATAAGATAAACTTTTGCATAAATAAAATAAACTCTTTATTAACTAATTTTTAGAAACTCACTAATATAACTTCTCTAACATATGAGATGGCATCTACAAATGGGTTAATGAAAAATTTATTTTAACTTATAAAGAAACTCATTTTATTTTTTTTCTTCTTACTTTCTTCTTCTAGAAATACTTTTAAAAAAACTTACATCCAAAAAAACTATAGACCAGAAAATATTAGTTTCATATTTAATCTATTATCTACTAGACTACTGTATTAAAAGGACTGACTGAAAAAATTAGGTCAAAACAGATTATATGATGACTAGTCTTCGGCCGGAGGTTTTTATTGCACAAAAACGCCGGGACGCAGTTGTTCCGATACAAAGAAGAAGAAGAAATTCAAAATAATAAATACACACAACTTCTACTGAGAGAATGGTAATTGGTCCTTAAACCTTGCAAATTTCCAATTATACACTCAAAATAGTGTAAACCTATGAATATCAGTGTTTATTTGTGCCTCAGCAGCAATGTTCTAAAATATCAAAGAAGCACCCACCAGACCACTACAGTACTGATGGTGCAATATTGCAGAAACAAGTAGTCAAAATGTTAAACAACAAATGTTTACTCAAATACTTGGATAGACAATGAAATTTTCAACAGACCATGCAAAATAGCGCAATGAGCAAAGTGCAAACTCAACATTTGCAAATATTATTCCATATATAAAATCGAAGTATATGTTATTGAGGAGTTAATTAAAACTAAGAGCACAGCATAGGCTACCCCAATTTCAAGCCGAAAGAAGAGCACAAGTAAACCCATCATGCACAAGTTGATTAACCGCATTCCTGAACTTATAATAGTCCTCAACCTTGTTGTAAACCTGACGAGAAATTCGTGCATACGCAGTAACAGACCCATCTTCCCCACCACGATAATAAATCGGTACTTCAACCTCAAACTCATCCCTCAAACGCGTCCTAAGCTTTTGAGCATCAGAGTCACTCCCAATACCCAAAGAAGGAGGCAAACCCACCATCACCATGCTAGCACTCATATGCGAAGGACTCCCAAGGTGGGTCCCCCAAGCCTCCACCAGCATCTCCGCCATTTCAACAACCACATCATGGTTCCTCTTTCTGATCCCTTCAATCCCACCCTCGAACCTTTTCACGAACTCCATAACCGCCGGAACCACCAGCTGCGCGCTGTAGTCCCTGTTCCCGGTCCACGAGCTCTCCACGGACAATCCCTTCCCGTACTCGTGCGACACCACGGGATGGTGCAGGTCACGTGCCTTGGCGGAGGCACGTGCGTAGAGGAACGCCACGGAGGGAGGGCAGAAGAACCACTTGTGCAAGTTGCTGGTGTAGAAGTCCGCCCCAATCTCCTGCATGTCCACGCGCGTGCACCCAATCGAGTGTGCCGCGTCGACGAATACCTGTTTCATCAAAATGATAAGATTAACTTGATGATAAAAGGAATAATAGAAAGAGATGTTAGTTCGATTTCTAGCTGATTCATTAATAATTAATATTTATCAATCATAAAAAAAAAAAAAAAATTACCTGCTCCACACCCTCCTCCCTGCAGATTTTAACTAACTCCTTCACGGGGATCACCACGCTGGGCATGGAAGTCACGTGGTCGATAACCGCTAACCGAATTCTGTGGCCTCGGGATTTGCCCCTCTCAACGGCTTTTCGGAATTCGTTGACTACGTCGTCGTTGGAGGTGACGGGGAAGGGGAGGGGGACTTCGATAACGGTGCCTCCGGCGCGCGCCACGTAGGCCTCGATGGCTTTCTTGACGGCGCCGTAGGCGTAGTGGAGCACGAGGACGACGTCGCCTTTCTGGAATTTTGCTTCGTGGAAGGCCCAGGCGGCTTGCTGGAGGACGATGGCGGTGGCGGTGGAGACGTTGTCGACGAGGGAGATCTCGTCCACGTGTTCGGCGTTGACGAGGTTCTTGATGATGGTGCGGGAGTGAAGGAGTCCCTTCTTGAGGTCGTTGAAGTAGAAGTGGTCCGGTTGCCGGAGGTTCTTCATCTGCCACTCGCGCTGCACGGCGATCACGGAAGCCGGGCAGCACCCGAACGCACCGTTGTTGAGGCGCGCCACCGTGGGGTCGTGGTGGGAGAATTCCGATTCGATCTCGGCATCGGTGATAAACGAGGAATTAGTTAAGTTAATGGAATTGCAGAGTTTGATCTTTTTGGAAGGGTGGGGATGAACGGCGTCGCCGTTTTGGTGTTCGTTGGAGGCCATTGGAAAAGATGGGAGTGAGTGAGAGAATGTGGACAAAGTGTGGTGATATTATCTTTCATTCCTACTAGACTTCACACAACATAGTGACATGGGAAATAATTAGGAATATAAAAATGGGGGAAGAACCAACCAGCTTAAAGTGCCCCTTTTATGGATGCTGCTATTTTCTTATTATTCATATTTCATATAATGCAGCACAGGAGAGGAGGTGCAGGGTATCATTGCAATCCATTTCCCATGCCATCTTTTCGGTTTTATGCTTGCAAAATTTGGTTTGTCACACCCCACTAACTACTATGTATAGGATTTGACTCCTGGGTAATTAATCCTTGCTTGCTTGCTTAATTAATTTACTGCTCCTGTAAGTGTTTTAATTTGTCCAACTATTTCCACGACAGGAAATATTCGTACCAACTAATAATTATTGTTTCTGTGTGCTCTAATCCATGGGCTAATGCTTTATGTAACGGGGTTGTTGGTTTGACATTTTATAAATTGTGAGGATTAAGTTAATTACCATATCAATTTATTTTATATCATGTTTGGGCATGCGTTTCAAATCCACTCCTAGTCAAATTTGTTAAAAGCAATAAAAGACGCAAAACTATAATTTGTTGGATCCACATCCTAGAGCAACAAATGTATTATTTCCAAACACAATGTTTGTGTTTTGAAGTTGCGTTTCTACCTCGCATGTAGTACCACCGTTAAAGTAGAAAACTACGTTAAAAATAGGTTAATAAATATGTTGTTTCTCAACTACTGATCTCTCTTAAAATCTAATAGGTCATATTTAGTGAAGATATTAACGTTTATGACAATGTAAAATAGATTCAATCATATATATATATATATATATATCATCTTTTGAATAATTTTAAAATAATTATTTTAAAAGTCAATATGTTATGTTGTGATTAATTAACTTTGTGCATAACTCTTTTTTTTTTTTAGTGAACTGTTCTTCTTTGGTAACATTCTTTTTCATCCATAATTACAAGGGTCAAATATGAAATATTAATTTTAAATAAAACTAAACTTAGTTTTGTTGGTTTTGTTTTTATCTCATTATTTGATTATTTGCCTCAACTAGATTTTGAAGTTTCGTGTAAATAAGTAGTACATCGCTCAAATCCCCGAAATCGTTGTTCGAACAACTTCAAAACTCGTTAATTTATGACCATTTGGAAATATACAATTAACCAAAACCCTCCACTTGTTATTGAAAAATGTGGTCAAAGCCTTTGGAAACAACATAGAACAATAGGAATCATATTCATGTTCATATAATTGTTAACGACGACTTTTTCTTTTGAGTAATACAATGTTTCAGGTTTACATATCACCAGTCAATATTATATAAACCCATGTTGGTTTAATTCATTTTTATATTATGTATATTAATAAAAAAATTACAATAAATTGATATGTATGAAAATATTATTAAATTCTGTAATAATTATTTTAAAAGTCATATTTATATCAGTTTTAATTAATTGACAATATAAATTTTTTTACACTAACTTTCATCTTTATATATACAAAAGTAGAAGAAAAAGTATATATGTAACTTCAATTTTCAGTTTTTTTTAAGGATAAAAGATTAATTTTATAGTTTTTCATCCTAAAAAATATATTTTTTCTCATAATTTTAAGGATAAAATAGTAATTTATTTTATTTTTTCTTTTTAAGGGTAAAATTTTAATTGTAGAAATATTTTTTTATATCATATTTATTATAATTATAATTAAAAATATTATATTTTTATTTTAAAAATTATATTTTATTTAAAACATCATATATAAATTGAAATAAATAAACATGACATGTAAAATTTGTATTTTGTATTTTACATTTCCGGTTTATGATTAAATAGATAATAATTTTATATTTTAAAAAAATGAACTCTTAACTGTAAAATAAAAAAACTCTGCATTTATCTTATCTTGCACCCTAAGTGTTTGAGTTTGTGTCCCTTTGAACATTAGACTATTTTTATGTCTTTGCTTAATCTTAGATTTTAAATCTCTACGTTATGCTTTAAACGTCAATTAACTCATTTGATTCAGTTGCTTAGAACTTCGTTTACATGAACTACTTAGCATAATCAAATTAAGTTTATGTGGATACGACACTCGGTCTTATCGTTTGTTACTATTTGCAATTTGGTTCACTTGTCAATCAGTTAATAGGATACGATACTTGGACTTCCATTTTATACTATTTGCGTGACTTGTAATATTTTCCAAGATGCTAACTTGCATTAACTGAATGAATCGGGACAAAGACTTAGCCGAAAAGAGTTTGTTATGATTTCGGATAAGATGACAAGATTCGACCATTATGAAAGCTAATTTGGCCAATATTTGAAAATTTAGATAAAGGTAAGAAGATAAGTGCGTCAAATTTCAAGTTGTGGCTAAAATCACGGGATACTGGCTAAAATAGTTGAAATGTGAAAATCTCATGATCTAGGAAGTGGTTCCTAAAAATCGGAACATAGGAAGTGCACTTTGTTGCTGCCTAATTGGATTGTGAAGAGGTCATGTACGAACATGCATAAACACGATCTAGGATCAGTTAGTTTAGATTTTTCAAGTATAAGTAAAAAATTGTAGTTTCTAAACGTTTGTTTGGACCTTCAATAAAAACAACAACCAATATATGCAATTATATTTGCAATTATCTTCCTGTATCCTTGCTGATTTTACTATTTTTCTTCTAAATTTAGCTTTTGTTTTGCTTCTTTAATATTATGTTAAGAATCACCCAAAATCAAGTACTTCTATAGTGACTTGAGAGTCCACACCCAAGTCAAGAGGCAGATTTCCACTCTCAACAAATTGCTTGAGTCACTTTTCAAATTTTGGTATCGTGTTAAAGTAGTCATAGCCGAATTCATTTCAATTAATCATTAAGATTTCTTAAGAAAACAATTATTTAATAATGTTGGATGGAATGAATATAGGATTATCACGTGACATCACCACATAGAATCAAACATATATATAGTATATTAGAAATAAAAATTATAATAATCATTTTAAAAATATAATTATTATTTTTTAACCAAAATATATTTATATTTTAACTGTTAGATTTTCATAATTTAAAATTAAAATTAGTTATTTTCATTACCCTTATTTATTGGTTAAACATAGACCTAAAAGCAAAACGACGTATTGAAGTTTTTTTTATAAACCAGAAATATTGGAGTTAACATATTTGAAAAGAATAATTAATTTGTATATTAAACTCAATTTTAAAAAAAATAAAAGAATAACTATAAATTTTTTTTTGAAAAACTAAAAAATATCTAGCAGTGAAAATAATTAGAAGAATATATATATATATATATATATATATATATATTATTTTGCTATTGTATAGGTTTGGTAAAAAAAATTATATATCAAAAGAAAGAAAAGACAAGCAGAAACAAACACACCAATGAAATCTGTGTGAGGAAACTCCTATAGAGTATGCAAAACAAAGGTTATGCAGATATGAAGGACACATGTCTAGAATCAAAATAGATTGTTGTAAATCAACTCCTTGCTTAGCTAAGCTATAAGTCACAAAGTTGCCTCCCTTAAAGTATGTTGGAAAGAGAGGCTTCACTCCTTGTCCATGAAAGTTTGAATGTTGTTGATCACGATTGCTAATGGGTGTGTTATAAGAACAACATTGGCAATCATCTTCAAGGCCATAGTAGAATCAGATTCACATATTATGTTCCTCAGACCCCTTGACCAAGCAAATTTTAGCCCATGAAAGATTGCTTTGAGCTCTACATTCATATTAGTAGTAACACCACATAGTCCTGCAAAGCCCACTATCCATTGAGCATTTGAATTTCTGATAACTCCGCTAAAGCTCGATTTGCATGGATTCCCAGTTGAGCTCCCATTTGTATTAAGTTTGACAAATCCTTGAGGTGGATAATGTTGGATTAGGCCTTACTCCTCCAATGCTGGCCCAGGCCCATTGAGGGTTCTAAAACCCCAAACCTAATTCACCACTTTAAATATATTAGTTGAGGGTGGAGGCAGGTTAGACCAAGATGTTGGATATAGGGGGAGCAACAAGAAGATGAAGTTTGTGCCTTAGGAGAAAGTTTTGAGCTTTTCACATGCCTTGAAGATTGTAATTCAAATTAAGTGTATGAGATGCCAATCTTTTGAGCCTTGCATTGCATGCACATAATCATTAACATGCTTACATGCTTTCATTAAAGCATCAAAGCTATTCATGTATTTAAAAGAAATCTATAAGTAATGGCTAATGTTTTTGGAAAAATGTAATCTTACTGCTTTAATCAATTACACATCGGTTTAATTGATTTTTGTTTTGTTTTAAATCTGGAAAAGCCTTGAAGAACATATTAATCGATTACATAGTAAAAACAAAAGCATGCCTCACTGCTTTAATCGATTACACAAAGCTTGCTTTACAATGAACTTTACTACTTTAATCGATTACTACAAATCGTAATTGATTAGACAAAGCTTGCTTTACAATAAACTTCACTGCTTTAATCGACTACAGCTCGGTTTAATTGATTATTCTGTTCGTTGTAAAACCCAGGATGAGGCTTTGAACACTTTAATCGATTAAGTGACAAATTAGTCGATTACATAAGTCATTTTAATCGATTATTTGGCGTGTTGTAATCGATTACAGTCTGTTACAAAAAGCTGTTATAAATAGGATAAAGCCTTGTCTGGTTTACTAACTTGAATACTTTGAATTTTCTGAATATACACAAGCCTTCTCAAAGTTAGAAAGTGATTTTCTGGATTAACTAAGATCTTGTCCCACTCTTTAATCTTCATGGGTATTGAATGATTTCTTGGGCAAGAGTTTCTTAAAAAGTTTTGGAGAGCATGTTCTGAAATCCTTTTCTGCAATTCAACTCTGATTGGTAAACCACATGCATTCATATTCATTGGATCATCAGGTTGTTTTTCTCCATTATCTCTGATTGTAAATTCGTTTTTGTATTTTTTGTTATTTGAAGTTATTGTAAAGATTTCTTTGAAGCTTGTGCTAGAGTAGGGTTCTCTAGGGAAGAACAGAGTAGTATTCTCTGGTTCTTGATCACTAGGAGTCTAATAGGGTTTTAGATTTCTTTTCTTTATCTGGGATTGATAAAGAGTGATTGTTGTAAAGCTTGTAAGAACTGAATTTATAATAGTGGAACTCTAATCTAGTGTTAATTAGAAGAAACTGGATGTAGCTTCTCTTGAGAAGTGAACCAGTATAAATTCTTGTGTTGATTTTCTATTTCTTAATCTCTACTAGTCATCTTGTTCATTTGTTCTTGGTATTATTATCATTACTCAACTAGTCCTGTTTTGAGCAATTGATTTCTTGAGTTGAGTGATTTGATTGATTAGAGACGTTCTTGGTTTAAAAGTCATTAAGATCCTTTAACTCTGATTTTATAAATAAAGTTTAAAAAGCCAAGTTTAAACCAATTCACCCCCTCTTGGTTATTGTGGGTATTCTTATTATTTTCAATTGGTATCAAGAGCAGGTTCTTGAGTGTTATTCAAGATCATTATCTTTCTTTAAAAAGAAAATGAATACCACACAAATTACCTTCAAGGAAAGTTCCTCCCTCAATCGTCCTCCAATGTTTGAAGGAGAGCACTTCAGTTTTTGAAAAAATAGAATGCAAATCTTTATTCAATCAAATGACCCAGGTGCTTGGGAATGCAGTAGAAAAAGGTTCTTTGATTCCTATAAAAATTGTTGGTTATGATAAGATTCCCAAAGAATGGGATGAAATGATAGATGCTGAAAAGAGAGTTGTTCAATATGATTTTAAAACTAAAAATATGATTACTTCTGCATTTTCCTCTGATGAATTCTTTAGAACTGTTAGATGCAAAAGTGCAAAGAAGATGTGGGAGATCAAGAAAGCATGCCTTAATCCATGAGTATGAAATGTTTAAGATGAACTCCGTATAAAACATATCTCAGCTTCAAACAAGATTCACTCACAAAGTAAATCATATTCTTGGTCTTGGAAAGATCTTTGATGCTGAAGAGTTGAACATCAAAATCTTGAAGTATCTCACAAGATCATGGCAACCAAAGGTGACAGCAATTAAAGAATCAAAAGATCTATCCAAAATGTCCATGGCTGCACTTTTTTGTAAGCTTCTTAAGTATAAACTTGAAATGTCACAACTAACCAATGCAGAAGATGCAGATAAGAAACAAAAAAGCATAGCCTTGAAAGCTGCATCCTCAAAGGTGAAAAAGATGGAAGACTCAAGTGAAGAAGATAAAGAGGACAACATGAATCTAATTGTAAAAAAATTCAACAAGTTCTTGAGAAGAAACAAGAACAAAAAGTTTACAAAGAACAACAACAACAACAACAACAACAACAAAAAGAGCGACAACAATTTCACTTGCTTTGAATGTGGTAAGTCCGACCACATTAAATCTGAATGCTCTATCTTTTTGAAAAAGCAACAAGGTGAAAACAAGATAAAGAAAGAAGGAAAGCCTAAGAGAGCCTATATAGCTTGGGAAGACAATGAGTTAACAACTTCTGAATCATCAACTGAAAATGAAGATGATGAATCCTCAAGTGCTGAAACTAAGGTAAATTCTGAATTTGATCATGTTGTTGATGCTTTTCAAGAAATGCATGAAGAGGCTCAAAAACTTGCAAAATCCAATAATAGGCTAAAAGGAAATCTTAGATGGCATGTCACAAAAATTGCAGAATTGTAAACTGAGATTTGTAACTTGAAAGAAGAAAATGAAAAACTTGTTTCAAGCTACAAAATGAATGGATGTGTATGTGTTTCTTCTTCATCTAATGTTGTCAAATACAATGATTTGCAAAAAGAGTTTGATGAATTCAAAAAAAGTCAAGGTGAAAAACATATGGTAGTACTTTCAGAAAATAATTTCTTGGTTGATCTCTTGAAAAGACTTTATAAAGGAAATTGCAATTTGGCTGAATTGCTAAGTGTGGAAAAATATGATGGAGATACTTCTGGATTGGGTTACAAACATGGATCAAAACCTTATGGAAAAACCAAGTTTGTGTCTCCAAAACAGAAATATCAAAAAGTTGTTTCAAAACCAAGGTTTAATCACATGACTTATTTTGAAAGAGCATCAAAACAGTAACTTGTAACTATTGTATGAAGAAAGGTCACACATCTAATAGATGATATGCTAGGAGATTATGGAGAATGCATTTGGGTGCCAAAGAAAAAGAAAATAGCTAACCCCTATGGACCCAATCTCAGTTGGGTACCTTCCTTTGTAAATTGATTTGAATTTTGAAGATATGTCTGAGAGCTAGATCATCATTATGGTATCTTGACAGTGGATGCTATAGACATATGACCGGTGACATGTCAATGCTCACAAATTTAACCCTTAAAGATGGTGGATTTGTCACCTATGGAGAACTACAAGAGATCTCTCCCTTGACAATATAATTGGTGATGTTTCAAAGGGAGTATCTAATAGATCATCATTGAGAAATCTCTGTTATAATATGGCTTTTGTTTCACAAATAAAACCTAAGAATATTGATCAAGCCTTAATTGATGAACATTGGATGCATGCCATGCATGATGAATTGAATTAATTTAAGAGAAATGAAGTTTGGGAACTTGTTCCTAGACCATCTTCTCCAAAGCCTATTGACACTAAATGGGTTTTTAGAAACAAACTTGATGAGAGTGGAATCATAGTCAAAAACAAAGCTAGATTGGTTGCAAAAGGTTACAACCAAGAGGAAGACATTGACTATGAGGAAACCTTTACACCAGTTATAAGATTGGAAGCTATTAGGTTATTACTTGCATATGCATGGTTAAAGGATTTTAAACTTTTTCAAATGGATGTTAAAAGTGCTTTCTTAAATGGATATATTAAGGAGGAAATATATGTGGAGCAACCTTCTAGTTTTACTGATTTCAAATATCCAAACCATGTTTTCAAACTTAAGAAAACTCTTTATGATTTAAAACAAGCTCCAAGGTCTTGGTATGAGAGATTAAACAAATTTCTACTTGAACAATCTTTCACAAGAGGACATGTTGATAAAACCTTGTTCATTAAAAGGCAAAGCAATGATATCTTATTGGTTCAAGTATATGTTGATGACATAATTTTTGGTTCAACTAATCAATTATTGTGCAAAGAATTTTCTATCTCTATGCAGAATAAGTTTGAAATGTCAATGATGGAAGAATTAATATTCTTTCTTGAACTTCAAGTGAAGCAAATGAAGAATGGGATATTTCTAAATCAAACCAAGTATTGCCTTGAAGTGATAAAAAAGTTTGAAATGGAGAAAAGTAAATATGCTACAACTCCAATGGCAACATCAACTTATCTTGATTTAGATGAAAAAGGAAAGAAGGTTGATGAGTCAAAATTTAGAGGAATGATTGGATCTTTACTGTATTTGACAGCTAATAGACCAGATATCATGTTAAGTGTGTGCTTGTGTGCAAGATATCAAGCAAGTCCCAAATAATCACACCTCACTGTAGTCAAAAGAATCCTCAAATATCTCAAATCAATGCCAAAAGTCGGTCTTTGGTATCTTAAGGGTGCATCACTTAATTTAGTTGGATATTTTGATTCTGACTTTGCAGGGTGCAAATTGGATAGAAAAAGCACTAGTGGAACTTGTCATCTACTAGGCAGTTCACTAATCTCATGGCATTGCAAGAAACAATCTTGTGTTGCTTTATCAACAGCTGAAGTTGAGTACATCTTTGCTGGAAGTTGTTGTGCTCAAAACCTTTGGTCAAAGCAACAATTGCAAGATTTTGGTGTAGAATTCAAAGAAATGCCTCTGCTATGTGACAACATAAGTGTCATCAACATTTCCAAGAATCCAATAATGCACTCTAGGACCAAACACATTGAGATAAGACATCATTTCCTTAGAGATCACATTCAAAAAGGTAACATCAAAATTGACTTCATTGATACTCATAATCAATTGGCTGATATATTCACTAAACCTTTGGCTAGAGATAGATTCTATACTCTTAGAAACATGCTAGGTATCCTTGATGAGTCTAACATTTGGTAGCATGTTTGATATGTGCTTATCTATTTGAAATAGCATGCTACTTGACTAATCATCACATGTGCTTCAAAAATTCAAAATTATGCTGCATAAATACTGTTCATATTGATATTCTTACTGGAATAATCGATTAAAGCACGTATTAATCGATTAAATGAACTTGAAAAACTGTTAAGAATGAAATTTGTGATCATGTAATCGATTACACAACTAGGATAATCGATTATTCTTCATATAACATGATTCCAGAAAATGAATTTCACTGGAATAATTGATTAAGCCATTGAATTAATCGATTACACAAGCTTAAAAATTACTTTACAAAATTCCAATTCACTGGAATAATCGATTACGGGGAATGGTAATCGATTACACTATTTAAAAAATTGTTTGAAACTCGAATTCTCACTAGAATAATCGATTACAGTCTCTGCAGAAACTAATTTTGCTTACAAATTAATCGATTACATAAGCATATAATTGATTATTCATGGAGTTATTGCAGAATCTGCAAAATTTTCTTAGAATTTGTAACTGTCCAACTGCCACCAAATTCAAAATTTGAATCTTCTGTGCTTTAAAGTTAGTGGGTTAATTCCAAATAACTATTACTTATTTCAAATTTAAACTTTGGAGCCCAAAATATTCTATAAATACAACCTATGTTAAAGGAAGAAATCACACCATTATCATCTTCAACCTTTAGCACTACTGTTTTTTTTTCTGAGTCTAGAAGCTTTGTCCAGATAGTCTTTCCTCACATATTCACCATGTCTACACCTAAGACATCAAAAACCTCTAAGAGAAAGAGTGCTGAAACTTCTAACCCTACTGTGAATAGGTTAGACCATTGGTTTCCAACTGAGCGTGATAAAATGACCTACCTTCAGTTTAATGCCACCAAACTCATTTGTCCTCCCAAACACCTTGACCTTAACTGGTTTATTAGAGAAGATTTTCAATTCCCCGCTATGATTGAAGCCCAGGGATTGAAAAAGTTTGTTGAGATGAAGGGTACTTTTTACCCTGATTTAGTGAAGGTGTTCTACACCTGTGCTAAGGCTTTTATGGACCTGTGCTAAGGCTTTTATGGATGGGACAATCTTGTCTCAAGTTAATGGAGTAGCCATGGAAATCACTCCTGAAGTCTGGGAAAAAATTGCTGGTATTTCCTTTGATGGTGAAAGGGAATTTGAAGAAGAGGCTGGAGGTTATAATAGGGTGGAAACCTATAGGGGATGCTTCTTGACCCTCAAATGAGGTTGAAGCTTAGGCTTAGTACTGGCCCAATGACTCATGAAGATAGACTTCTTCATTATATAATCACCTATATCTTGACCCCTAGATCTACTAATCATGCCCAAGCCACAAATGATGACATACAACTTGTGTATGGCATGAAGAATTCCATTCAGATGAACTAGATCCTCATTCTTGAGGAAACTATTCTTAAATCCAAAAGATTAATGAATTATCCTTTTCCATATGTTCACTACTACAATTGTAGGCTTCTACGACGGCCATTTAAAGACAGTTCCATGAAACCCCTCGTCGTTAGGTGCACGGTGGCATTTTTGTAATAAATTGCTACTTTTCAAAGTCGGTTCTTGTATAACCGACGTCGTATTGTGTTATCGTTGACGGTTCCAGTAAACCCGTCTTTGATTAAGCACGATGTCGTTTTGGACCTATTAATATAAAATGGATTGTTTGAAACCGTATTTCGATTAAATAGCGGTGGTATTTCAAATACGATTTTTTTCTTATCAAAACCGTCTTCCAAATTAAAGTCACCCCTTCCGCATTCTTCTTATTTATTTTTCGTCCTTTCGCATTCTCTCGCACCGGTTCCTCTCCCCGACCCAAACCCCAAATCCCTTCCCCTCCCCTCCCCTCCCTCAACGTCACCCCTCCTTCGCCTTCTTGGACTGCTCCGCGATCGAGTCATCGGCGCGCCAGAGTACTGCTCTGTGAACTTCACCATGTAGATCTGGAACGTCTGTGGAGCGGCGGATCTGGAAACCAAAGGCATACACGGCGGATCTGGTCAGAGCTGAGGCTGTCGGGAATGTTTGCCACTACAACAAACTCTCTGACAACCTCGTCTACAAATTCATCAATGCTCTCGGCCATCGCAGCGACATCAGGGGCGCCATTCACTGGTTCTAAAAAGCCAAAAACTTAACAAGAGGATGCGTGTATTCTTGCAAGGGGGAAGTTGCTCGAGCCTACGACGTCGCCGCTCGGACTCTCCGAGGTCCCAAGCCAAAACAAAATTCCCTATCTCACCTTTTTGCTACAACCCCACCATCGATCCTTTCTTGTACGTTGGTTTCCCCACTTATCCTTGAAGTCTGCCATAGTGACTGTGACACTTCATCTTTCGTCAATGGCGACCACATATATTTTAAATTTTCTTTTGCTTGATTGTTCTTATTTTACCTTTGTTGTAAATAATTTGAGTTTTGCAGGGGAACGATGCTTGTTTTGAGTTCTGTTATACTGTTAGCCGTGTTGTTTTGGTTGATGTATGGCCGTGAGGGTGTCGAGTGTGTTTAGGGTTCGGTTTTTTTTTCAATTTTACTGAGCTTTGGGTTTTAATTATGATAATAATTATTATTTGACTTTATTTTATATGTTGAATGGCGCCCCTGATGTAAGGGGTGACTTTAATTGAATGCGGAAGGACGAAAGGTTTAGATTTAGGAGAAGTTTATATCTCTAAGAGCCTCAGGCCTCCTGACTTTTATGTGTAGAAGTATAGGAGAAATCAAATCAGTCTTAATGTAACTCTGTGTTTGGGTGAAGGATTTTAAATGCCTAATAATTCAATTGAAGGTAATTAAATTTCAGTCAATTATAAAATAATTTGTTTGAATTATAAAATTTTACAAATATTTTCATTGAAATTCAGTATGGCCTTTGTTGGAATAACTATTGTAAGATTATGACTATTGTAAGATTGCATGTCCTTCATTGAGATAACTACTTAACTGAATGGCGCCCCTGATGGGGGGTGACTTTATTTTATTTTTAAGTGCAGTAGTGGAAGCGTAATGAAGATGAATGGCATTGGGAAATTAGTTCTGAATTGGACCTTCACATTGAAGATTACCTATCTTCTGGATCCAATGTTCAACAAGAATGGCATGGCAAGCTACGACTGTATGTGTATCCTCTATTTCCATTTCCATGTCTTGCTTAGATGATGAAAAGATACGATTATATGTGTATCCTCTAAAGAACAGATACATGTCCATTTTAGCTCTTCATTATAACTACTATTATGTTACTAACAACATGAAAGATCCAAATCTACAAGTAATTGTATTCATTCTACCATTTCCAATCTCTCCTCGTTGGAATCTTTGTAAGTACATGTGCAATGTGTGATGACTCTGATGCCTGGCGCGGCTGGCGCGGGGTTTGGCGCGGTCAGCGCCAGGGTCCTTGAGCAGAAAAACCCTGTCTGTGATGTGGCGCGGATAGCGCCCGGTTGGCCCGGGTAGCGCCGTGGCTTCGGGAAGTTGACGCCAGTGGTGCCAACGTGACGCGGCCAGCGCCACAAGCCTTCCAGAAATCCAGTTCTCTCTGGAAGTTGGCGCGGGTAGCGCCACAAGTGGTCTGGAAAATCAGTTTTCTCTGGAATCCGGCGCGGTTGGCGCCATGGGCTTTTAAAGTGTGGCGCGGTTAGCGCGGGGAGTGGCGCGATCAGCGCGGGACGTCTGGCAGAGTTGGTATAAAAGGGGAAGTCGCGATTTTTGGGGGAAAAATCACCTTCTTCTTCCTTGGAAAGCCAGACCTCCATTGTTGGAGCTTCTAAGCTTCGTTTTTGCTCCATAGTTCACCAAATCAAGCCCCTTAAACATCATTCTTGATGGAAAACACCGAATGAGCTTGAATCTTTCATCCATTTCCCTTGAAAACCCCAAATTAGAGAATCCCTTTCTCAAGGGAAGTTCTTGAAGCTTGAGTTCGGCGAGGAACGGCGACGATTCGTGAGTACCCAAGCTAGGGGGAGTTGCTCTTGGGCTTTCCTTGTCGTCATTGAGGTAAGAAACTCAAGTTTCACCATTTAATTTGTTGATTGGGGTTTTGGGTGAATAGTGACCCACTTGAGATAGAGCTAGAATTAGCCTTGGGTCCTTTAGAGATATATGTTTAGAATGTGAGGAGGATGAAAGATTAGCTCTCAATTGTTAGTTTGGTGAACTTTGAATTATTGGCTCTATGTAAGGCATGTGTTGTTGATTATGCTGAATTGGTTAGCTTGTTTGACATGCTAGAGCCATGGTATGTGTTTTGTTGTGCCTGAGAGGCCATGAGAACGGTGCCTTGTGTAGGTGATATGGACCGTTCGAGCCCTGTGTGAATTCTAAGGAGTTGGGCTGTTGTTGTGAGCTTAGAGCTCTGTGTGCTTTGGCTAGGCCAAGCTAGACCTGTGAGGGTCTGAGAATCACTTGTGAAGTGATTGAGTGGGTATTACACAGTATGGATTATGCTTCTTTTCGTTCTAACGGCTTAGGACCGTTATTGAAGCGTTATGTGTTTGATGTGATGTAGGACGTGAGACCGATAGTTTCGGTGGTGGTGATAACGAAGCCGGGAGAGCCGGTGCGTTGCTCAGAGCAGGTAAGCTCTTGATCCTTGAATGTATGCCCTTTGTTGTGTTCTACCATGCACCAAATTGGGTGATGGTTCTGTTGTGGGCAAATGCATGTATATAGAAATTGTATATTGTTGTGATTGACTGATGAGTTGTGCACTGTACCTGTGATGGGAATTGATACTGTATTGATCTTGTTGATGTGATTGCTTGATGAATTGTGCACTGTTCCCTGTGATGGAAATTGGCATTGTATTGATCTGAGATGCTGAATTGTGATTGGACCCAGTGATTGGGAAATTGATATGTATGGTTATGAATGATTGTCTGATGCTAGGCCTATATGAATGTGAGACTGGGATGTGAATCCTATGAATGAATTGTGTCTTATGGTAATAGGATAGATGACGAGGGATTGAGTAAGACCTGATGTGAGATGTTCCTGTGATATAGATGTAGCCTCCCGAATGGAGATGTTCCTATATCCACAGATGTAGCCTCCTCAGGCAATTGGTTGATATAGGTTGTGAGATGTTCCTGTGATATAGATGTAGCCTCCCGAATGGAGATGTTCCTATATCCACAGATGTAGCCTCACTAGATGGAGATGTACCTGTGATATATAGACGTAGCCTCTTAACTGAGATGTTCCTATATACACAGATGAAGCCTCCGATGGAGATGTGCCTGTTACATAGATGTAGCCTCTTGATTGAGATGTTCCTATGTTTCAGATGAAGCCTCCAATAGATATGTTGATATTCCGGCAAGAGATGTTCCTAGTATGTAGATGTAGCCTCCCTGAGCGGAGATGTTCCTATATACATAGATGTAGCCTCTGCCGAGTTAAGTGATGTTTATCACCTGTGTATCGACAGGTTGAGATGAGATGATAGTAATGATGTTGAATGATTAGGGATGAGATCCCTGCCTGTTGAGATGAATGATTGATAATGGTTCTGATGTTGAATCTGATTATGAATGATTGAAATGTACTATTTCTATGTATGTGCCCTAAAGTGAACCAGGGGAAGGAGATACCTTCAAGGGCCCTGAGTTTACTGGGATTTTATATCTCACCCCTTGTGTGGGGCTTATGTTTTGCAGGTGAATCCTCAGCAGGAGCAGATAGATCCCAAGGCAAGAAACCTATACAGGGATAGTTGCTGATTATAAACCTTAGGCTTAGATGACATGAGCATGTGGCTCTGATATTTTGTATTGCCTTTGGTTTAATTTTGTTGTACCCTGAGGGGAAGTTATGTACAGTTTTGTACTTGAACTGAGAACTTGTGTAAAGTCACCATATTATAATGTAAAGCGTGTATGTTGATGGCATTTGTTGATGCCCTTTTTGTTATATGCTTCCAAACTGCTTAGTCTCTAATGTGTTGTATGTATGGATGGATGTCTATGCGTGGTAATAACCCCGGTGGGTGTATGGGGCGTTACACAATGAAATATAATGAATAATAAAATAAGATATCAGCATGATGGAAAGATAAAATATAATGAATTGTTGATATGAAAAGTAAAATTCCTCTAGTTATTATTTGACTTTTTTTAAATAAGATATTGGAATAAGATATTAGAATAAAATATGACTTTTTTTAAACATAATGAATTGTTGATATGAAAAGATCGTGTATTGGCTGCAAAGGAAACTTCATCAATAATGTACTAATGTGGAAGAAAATCTTGGGGCAGTCTATGTATCAATTTGTCATAATATGGTTCCTCTACAAAATAGTAGGTGTAGCTTTTCATTTTCATCTTCATGGCTTGGAATCTGATTTGAATAGATCACACTCATTTGAAAATGGTTATGTTGTTATCATAGTTGATAGCTTATGATGTAATTACAAGACACTTTGCTTATGTTGTTATCATAGTTGATAGCTAGCTTCTAGAAGTACATTATTTGATGGATATAGCTGGAGAAAATATGGGCAAAAGAGTAGTATTGTTGAAGTTTCCAAGGTTAGTTAAAAGCTCTTTTCTCATTTAACTTTTTCTTGGTATAAAATAAACAAGTGTGATTGGCAATTTTTTTCGTAGTATAAGTTTATATAGAATGTGACACAAAGGTTCACCCCTCTAAGTAGGGTATTGATGTACAAGATTCACCCCTCTCTTGGGTGGTAATACCAGAGGCCTTAGGCCTAGTAACTTAGCCAATTAGCTAATGGACCGTAATGGGGAAAATAAAATATGCATGTACAATGAAAAAACAAACCTGCTTATCTACTATGGTTTTAAAATGCCCACCATTGTAGATATGTTAATCAAAGTCGGTTACCTATAACAACCGTAGTAGAATAGGTGAGTTTTTTTTTATATGGAAAAGCGCTTAATCAAACACGGTTCCAACTACAAAACTGTAGTGGATAAGGCAATTTGAAATACGCTTAATCAAAGTCGGTTCCAACTCCTGCGAAATCTTTCCGAAGTGAGAGAAGGAGGGAAGGCCGTAGTGGATATGACTTTATTCAAACATGGTTGCTCATATAACCATAGTTGAAATGCGCTTAATCAAAGTCGGGCTTAAGACCATAGTTAAAATGCTTCTATATCAACGACAGCTATATCTACAACAGTCGAATGACCGTCGTTATAATGCGCCCAGAACCGTAGTAGATTGAGCCGCTTGTAGTAATGGTTGTTTTAGTGTCCAGATTCATTGACTACTTCAATGTAGATGTCTCTAATGAGGTTGTTGACAACAAAAACTCCAGCAATAGCCTCATCAAAGAGAAACATCTTACCAAGCTTGGGATGGTTAAGACTCCTTATGGATGACAAATGTCTGGACAACAAATCCCTGCTATTGGAAATGAAGAGGAAGTTGATGAAGAAGCAGAAGATGAAGGCCCTGTTCAACCATCTTACAGTCCTTTTGAATCACTCATGATTCAAAAGATGAATGCTTTATTGTCTCTACACCATGAGCACAGGGATGAGATTAATGCATCTATGGAAGAGATGAAATCTAGGCTAAAAAATATAGAAGCTAGACTTGTCCCTGATGATTTTGATAAACTAGCTTAGGTTCCTTGTGTTTGCATTCTTTTTTTTCTTGCGTACTGATTAATGTACTATTTTTTTCCCTTTCCATTAATGAAATTTCAATTTCTACTTCTCATTGTTTGTTTTGCTATCTTTTGTCTTTGATAAAGACAAATAGGGGGAGAAAAATTGATTGATAACTAAAGGGAAAACTGATTGTTTTGCTCTGTGTTGCTCTATTTTCTATTTTGTTTTTCTTTGTTGCAAAATAAATAACTGATAAAGTTATCTAAGTCAAGGGGAGTAAACTTAAATGAAAGTAAATGATCAATGTTTATATAAACATATATCTTAACACTTGTTCTTGGCAAAGAGGTTGATTTAATTTCAGGATAACAAGTTCAAGACTTCTATCTTTTATCCCTCAAAGCATTTCAAAAATTAACCATATGTTCAATCAATTTTGGCATGTTCAAAGCCAAAAAGGGGGAGATTGTTGGATATAGGGGGAGCAACAAGAAGATGAAGCTTGTGCCTTAGGAGAAAGTTTTGAGCTTTTCACATGCCTTGAAGATTGTAATTCAAATTAAGTGTATGAGAGGCCAATATTTTGATCCTTGCATTGCATGCACATAATCATTAACATGCTTACATGTTTTCATTAAAGTATCAAAGCTATTCATGTATTTAAAACAAATTTATAAGTAATGGCTAATGTTTTTGGAAAAATGTAATCTTACTGCTTTAATTGATTACACATCGATTTAATCGATTATTTGCTTCGTTTTAAATCTGGAAAAGCCTTGAAGAACATATTAATCGATTGCATGACTCTTGTAATCGATTACATAGTAAAAACAAAAGCATGCCTCACTGTTTTAATTGATTACCGCAAATTGTAATCGATTACACAAAGTTTGCTTTACAATAAACTTCACTGCTTTAATCGACTACAGCTCGGTTTAATTGATTATTTTGTTCGTTGTAAAACCCAGGATGAGGCTTTGAACACTTTAATTGATTAAGTGACAAATTAGTCGATTACGTAAGTCATTTTAATCGATTATTTGGCGTGTTGTAATCGATTACAATTTGTTACAAAAAGCTGTTATAAATAGGATAAAGCCTTGTCTGGTTTACTAACTTGAATACTTTGAATTTTCTGAATATACACAAGCCTTCTCAAAGTTAGAAAGTGATTTTCTGGGTTAACTAAGATCTTGTCCCACTTTTTAATCTTCATGGGCATTGAATGATTTATTGGGCAAGAGTTTTTTATGAAGTTTTGGAGAGCATGTTTTGAAATCATTTTCTGCAATTCAACTCTATTGATCATCTTGAGACCCAAGAAGAGCTTTCATTTGGATGCTCCAATTTTCGTAGTTCGCCTTCATTAGTCGAGACAATGACACACTGTTGATCATACTCGTCATTGACTCTGATACCAATTTGTGAAATTGAAAAAAATTATTTATGCTGGGAATCTATAAAAAAAAACTTTATTCAACTTCTTTCTCTTTTTCTTTCTCTCTCTCTCTCTCTCTCTCTCCCTCCCTCTCTCATTTTGTTAAACATTACAATGATTTATTTATAGACTATAATATGCTCTTCAACAATTTAAAAGGCTTAAATCCTATTAATAGCCATAACCCACCATCAAAATCCATTATAGTCATTCATAGCCATAAACTACAATCAAAACTCATTATAGTCATTCATAGCCATAAATTATCATCATTATTGACTCTTGACCTTTCATTCTCCTAAATATTACTAATTAAACTCATTAATCTTTTAAGTTTACTCAACACAAATTGGGACATAGTGATTTCACTATTTGCCATTATGTGGGTGATGTAAGTTGGAATATTAGTACTTTTTTGTTTCTGCATATATAATTTCCTGGGATAGTTACTTGGTGTAGCATAGGACCAGAATGCTTGATGTGATCTATTTATACTTTGGAAAACTCATGCCTAAAGGGAATTGTTTTTAAGTTCTTAATGTCTTATATGTTATGTTATGATTGCTAGCTAATTCAGTTATTTTTATCATGTTAATATCAGGCTGCAAGAGAAACTAGAGCTCTCCAAGCTGCCAAAAATAAGCTTGAAAAACAAGTTGAAGACTTACATTGAGGTTGCAACTGGAAAAGCACAAAAGGGTAAATGACTACTAATTTTTCAGTGCTAGCTGCTATCTGCAATATTTTTACTATGGCCAATTTGAATAATCGAAAACGAGGGTAAATTTGTGAGTATAAGAAGCAATGGTTAACTTATATAGAATAATCGAAAAAGCTCTTTCTCTCTGAACCCTGCTGGAATTTGTATTTGTGAGTTGTTATTCATAATTTGATTATGTTACTATGTTAGACTTATATATAGAGTTAACCAAGTTTGTTTTTTTAAATATATTATATATAATCAGAAATTTTGTGTGATGCATGATTATTCGTTGATATTATATATTTATATTATTCGTTTAACAATATTATTTATAAAATATATTATATATAAGTTTGTTTTATAACATTAGCTAATTTATTTTATACTTTTCTTTTTTATGGTTCATATAGTTGTAAATTAAATAATTATTCAATCTTATTATACACATATTATTGTAGTCGTGGTGCAGTTGGTTTTTTAATTTCAACTTCTGGTGATCGTGTTCGGTATTCCTTTGATTTATTTGCAAGTAATTGACCAATGGATATGATGATAAAATATTATTTGCTTTCATGTTGGTAAACGTAGCTTACTAATTAAGGTGCATTCTTAAAGTGCTACCAGCTGTCGAGTGATTTTAGTCGTTTAGTATTGAACTAATATTGGGTAAATATTGCTTGTCATAGGCCATGCCAAAACTCACCTTACAGTGCTTTGGTTCAGATCAAGTGTGAGATAATTAAGAAAGAAAAAAATTGATATATGTAGTTTTCTTGAAACCAAGTGCATTTATTTTTGCATGATTTGTTGGACAACAACAACCGGGGAGGAGTTTTCCCACTTCTAACAAACTAGATAGAATAAGAATAGATGAACACTTTATAACTTCAAATACTTTGTCAGTATTTATTTCTTCCCTTCCAGATTATACACGTTTAAGAATTTAACACAATTATTAAAAAATATAATTAATTTATTAAATTTCATTAAAAATATTATAAACAACTTTTTAATATATCTTTTATTTCTTTAATTAATTATTTATTTATTTTTCCTTATTATACACTACTTTCAAGTACTTAAGATAGTGCTTGAAATAATATTTAATGCAAATAATATACTCTATAAAATTGTTTTCCCTTAACATAAAAAGTTGGATGGGTACAATGCAACTCTAGTTAATCATGTTTAATTAAGTTCTGGGTTTCATGTAGTGCTATGGAGAATATGTGAGTGGATCAATTAGTGATGACCATAGACAAAATGTTATTTGCAACTCTTGCCCTGGTGTTGGGGCCTGTGGTGGCATGTATATAGCCAATACCATGGCTTATGCAATAGAAGCTATGGGAATGTCTCTTCCCTATAGGTAAGTTAAGTGTAGGTTTTATCTCTGTTTGTTTTGTTTTTTTTTTCACTACTACAAATAGCTCAATCTACTACGGTTCTGGACGCATTACAACGATGGTCATACGACTGTAGTAGATATAGGTGTCGTTGAAAAGATATATTTCAACTACGGTCAGGAGACCGTCTTTGATTAACGTCATTTCAACTACGGTTATGTAGGAAACCGTGTTTGAATAATGCTATATCCACTACGGTTCTGTAATAGGAACCGTCTTTGATTAAGTGCTTTTTAAAAAAAAAAAAAATCGCCTATATCCACTACGATTCTATAATAGGAACTGTATTTAATTAAGCGTTTTTCAACAACAAAAAAATCACCTATATCCACTACGGTTTTATATAGGAACCGTCTTTGATTAAGCATTTTTCAACAAAAAAAAATCGCCTATATCCACTACGGTTCTGTATAGGAACCGTCTTTGATTAAGCATTTTTCAACAAAAAAAAATCGCCTATATCCACTACGGTTCTGTATAGGAACCGTCTTTGATTAAGCATTTTTCAACAAAAAAAAAATCGCCTATATCCACTACGGTTCTGTATAGGAACCGTCTTTGATTAAGCATTTTTCAACAAAAAAAAAATCGCCTATTCTACTAATTATATATATATAAAATATATATATATATAATATTAATATTATAATTAAAATCAATAAACTAATTATGATTAGATTCAACAAATTATTGGATTAAAAATTAAATTAAAATCACAGATGGTAAATTGAAAGTTCACATTTCATAATTAGACATGAGAAGAGATACCTTGTATATGAGCTATATACAATACTCACTACTCAGTGTATATATCAGCATCATTGAACGATTAA
>PYAF01005652.1:339112-353951 GCA_007407185.1 Glycine tomentella
GTTGAGTGAAATTAGTGATTTCATTCACTAATTTATTATATTTTTCCATAGAGAAATGTTGAGAGAAAAACTTTGCAGCCAACTCGTCCCATGTGGTGATGCTGCTAGGAATTTGTCTGTCCAACCATCTGAGAGCCTTTCCTTTAATTGCAAAAGGAAATAATCGCAGTCTAATAGCATCATCACTCACCCCCTGGTGCCTTATTGTATCACAAATCCGTAAGAATCTGTCCACGAAATCATGGGGGTCTTCGTCATCTTCACCACCAAATTGACTTCTCTCCACCAAAGTAATTAATGATGGATGAATATCGAAGTGGTTTGCCTCTATTGGTGGTCTGACGATACTGGAATTTGGTCTGGTGAATAATGGAGCAAGGATGTCCTCCATTAATTCATCTCCAGGTCTTGGCTAGTTATTGTTGCCTTCAGCCATCTCTAATTCAACTGCAAGTTGTGAATTAGAGTTTTCTGCTTTCTATTTTTGCTTAGCTAACCTCCTGTTCCTTCTTGCAGTTTTCTCTATCTCTGGATCAAACTGTAAAGTTTCAGGTTCAACTTAACCTCGCATAAACTAAAGAAACAGATTAGTAAAAAAAAAATTCCAATTTTAAAGAATAAAATTACAATTAAATTGGCGTACTCAATCCCCGGCAACGGCGCCAAAAACTTGTTGCGTCAAAAACTGATGCGTAACTCACAGCAAGTGTACCGATCGTTCAAGTAATAATTTGATAAGTAGAGTATCGTCTCCACGAGGATTGAGGCACTAAGATAATTGTAATTATTATCTTAAAATTGGAAGAAATAAAATAGAAATAAAATTGATTTATGGTTTTGTGTTGTAACTTGGAATATATTGAAAACAGAATTAATTTTGATTTAAAAGAAAGTTATGCAATAATGAAAAATAATTGCGGTAAAACTCAATCAACTCTGACCCCTACTTGTTTAATTGAATTGATAATTAATTTTAATTACTACAACTACTCAAAGATACACTTTAACTAATTGGTTAAACCCAGATTCCTCGGTCTTTTTAACCCTTTAATCCTAATTAAGTATTCTAATTCCTTAGTAACCCCCTTTCGGATTAAGCTTTAAGCTGACATATAAAACTTTGCAATCCTTCATCTCTATCCCTAGGTAATGTCAAACTCTCACTTTATCGCTTTCATAAACTAAAACCCCAATATCCCTATTGTGAATTAAAGCCCTTAGTACCTCTAATAGAGTGATCAATTCTATCAATGGAATTTAAAATTGAAGAACAAGATAAAGAGAAGCAATCATAATAATATTCATTAATATCAATCCAATCGACACAAGAGTTCACATTGGCTTTTGGCCTTTACCACAATCAAGGAGGAATTAGCTAGACATAATTACGTCTAGCTCAATACAAAGATGAGGAAGAAGATGAGATAAAATACAAAGATGAATAGTAATCAAACCCTTCAATCTTGGCTTTCTTCTTGATCTTCTCCTTTTTCAGCCTCCATGTGTGTATTAGTGTTTCTGTGTGTCTCTGCATGCCTAAAACGTTCTGTGGCTTCTTTATTTATAGCTAGGTTTACTAACCCTAAAAGCCCATTAATCTTATCTTATCATTAATCTTTAATTTAAAATTCCCGTAACGTCCACACGTCTGGCGCTAGTTTCACGCGGATCGCGTGAACGTCCAGTGCTTGTGGCGCGACTAGTGCGGTTTTGGCGCGATCCGCGTGAGCTGCAGATTCCAGTTGCTTCTTTATTTTGCTTCTTTTCTTCTATTTATTGCTCCTAAATATTAAAATAACAATAATTAATAATAAAATTAATGATAAAATAATTTATATATATTTAAAGCCTTTATTTGATATTTTATCTTTAATTTCTTAATTATTTTATCCTAAAAACTACATATGTTAGTAGTATATCAGTTGCTATGTACATAAACCAAGTCTTCAGCACGTTTTGGAGTGATCTTATTCCTCTTCATGGAATGTACAAAAGAATAAGTAATCAAATTGCATTCAGCACATGATGAAAAGGAGGGTTGTTGCACAAGTCTCAATGCTATCTTTTGAAGCATCGGTGTAAAAGTACCATAAAGTAGCCACCAAGATTTTGGATCCATAGAATATTGAGTATTGATAGCATCAAAATCACCAAAGTTTCCACTATTGCTAATAAAAGCTGCATACTCCAAACTAATCTTGTTCCGGTCCTCCATGTTAGGAAAAAATCTCCTTAAACATTTTCGTCGCTCTTGAGTAAGATCTAAATCCATGTGTGGAGCAACTCGACTAGAATCTTCCCGAAGCCATTCTTGACTGTAGTATCTAAAAGAGAAACAAAAAAAGTAACAAATTGTCAAATTATATCAACAGAAGTATTAATTTTAAACTAAATCATATTTAAAAACTTACTTGGGATTTAAAGCATGCGCCAAACAGTGTAGTGGAGTTGAATTTTTTGTCCAACGATCCACAAGAATGCGATGCACCACATCATAAAAAGAGGATATCTCATCCAAGCTCTTCCCCTCTTTATGGTATATAGCTTTCTTCACTTTCATAATCATCCCATCCCACATATCATATATCAAGTGAAGACAAGCTCTATCAGTGTCACAAGCTCTGATCATATCATAAATAGGAGCAGTGAAGGCAAGTATGTAATCAATTGAATCCCAAAAAGAATCATCCAATAATTTTTCCTTCACAAGTCTGGCCCTCCCAAGATTATCATCTCTATAAATACTCCACTTTTCACTTATCACCATATTTTGGAGACCACTCTTTATTAACTTGAACCTCTTCAACATCACAATCATTGAAGCAAAATGGGTGTCAGCAATAGACTTCAAACTCACAAACTCATTAAACATTACCAATCTCAAAGAATGATTCATAATGAAATGCTTTATTACAGCAACATCACCTACAATCTCAGAAATCCAACTGCACTCATCATATGTTATTTGATTGCTCTCCATATTCTTTGCAGCACAAATATTTTTCAAAGCCAAATTCAATGTGTGAACAACACATGGTGTCCAAGTAATAGATGGAAATTCCTGCTCAATCAGTTGCCCTGCTCCCTTACAATTAGCAGCATTATCTGTGATTACTTGAACCACATTTGCCTCTCCTACTTCTTGAATAACTTCCTTTAGCAACTTTAAAATGAAATTTTATCCTTAATCTCCCCCAAGCAATCAACTGATTTCAAAAACATTGCTCTACCATCAGATACTGCTATGAAATTAATGAGTGGCCTCCTTTGTGAATCACTCCACCCATCACTTACAATACTCACCCCCTTTTGAGTCCACGCCTCTCGAATAGGTTCACACAACTTATCAATATTTTCTTTCTCCTTTTGCAACAGAGTGGTTCGCAATGAGTTATATCCCGGTGGCAAATAACCTCCAATATTATGAGTTGCTGCATAAGTATATGAAGCTTGGAAGTAAGGGTTCTTTGCTAAATTGAATGGTAATCCTGCTGAATAAAACATTCTAGCAATAAGATAATTTAATTCTTCTCGCTCCGCAACATTAAATGCCATCTCAAGAGAACCTGTAGTTCTTCTTTTTTTTGGGCCGGTGGAAGAGCTAGAAGGAGGTAAAGGTACATTCCTGGGTGCAATAGATTGCCTTCTCTGATCAGCTTCTTGTTCCAATAAATACATGTCTGTCAAATCATGATTTTGCACCACTGAGCATTTCCTAATTCCTTTGCCTGATACTTTTAACAAATGAGCCCTCACTCTGGTATACGAACTTTTATAATCTTTTTTACAAAAGTTGCACATCCATGATAAATTCCCTCCTACTTCCACTCCAGCATCTAACTTGGTAACATATTTCCATAGGGGTTTATCTAGTAATTCATTGGCAGCAGTGGCATTAGCAGAAGCATTAGCAGCAGTGGCATTAGCAGAAGAACTAGCAGCAGTGGCACTATCACTTGCACTGGCGGAGGCAGAACTCGAACAATCCATCCTGCAATTCTATAAATGTGTCAAACAAAAATAATAATGTTGATAATGAATGAAAATCAGATCACAAATTTTAAGCTGTCACAAAAATAACCAAATAATTTTCCTTCATTTTTTGCAGTAGGGAACAATAACCAAATGTTGATATTGAAGAAAAACAAATCTTATTAAAACTAGGGAACAATATAAAAATCAACAGGTACATCCTTGGCCTCTGCCTCATCAACAAACTAGGCTTAATTTCAAGGGAAACAAGCTTAAGAGTTGTTGTTCAGCAATCTCAACAATCAGTAATACAATAAAGTTGGTTACTTAGATTCCCATCATAGTAATTCTGCCAATTATATAGTCAAACCACATCACCCATCAACTAAGTACCACAAGGTATAGTATAGTAGTTCTTGCAAACCAATTTTAAGGTGTATGTAAAATTAATAAAGAGTATAGCAGGGGAGAGGTGCAAAAGGAAAGAACTCTGCGTTTTGCTTCAATGGAACTATTATGTTAATTGTTATTACATCCCATCCCACATACCAATTGGTATAACATCACCCATTAACAATTGGATTGAAATCTGCGTCAAACTAATTGGAAAAAAACATTAGATAAAAAAATCAAAGAATCAAATGGGGTTTGCTAAAGTCTTCAACTTCACTCCCTGTTTGCATCTAGGTGTGATTATTATGTTTTTATCAATAGTGGACAGTGGACATTGTTGCGCCCAATTCCTGCGCCCAATTGGATTATCAACGGAAAGAAAGGAGGTGCAATCTATGTGTCTAAAATTCTACTGTGAAGGAACCCCAATATACAATAGTCGAGCAATAACAATTAGCAAGCATAAAGGAGAGAACAATAGCAGGGGAGAGAGACAACATCTTGTTGAAGCATTTCATCAAATAGTTGGTAAGCGTCAAGCATAGTAAAATCTGGTAGAACATATACTATTATTAATAAACACCAAATCAGAAATTCAGAATCACACAGAAAACCAGGCAATCGAAAATTCAAAATCATTCAAAGCTCAAACATTAAAGAGAGAGACATAGAGAGAGAGTGGTGATGGGGTCATACTTAGCTTGAAAAAAAGAGGAAGAGAATGACAGCGGCTGTCGGCAGAGAGCACGGTGAAGACACCGTCGGCAAGTGTGCGGTGTTGCCGCTGAAGACGGTGCGTGATGCGTTGATGCAAGGAGAATGGGTTCTAGAGATTTGAAGCTTTGCACGATAATGGAGGACGAGGAGTTGAGGAATGAGGAGAAAGCGTTCTGAAGTTTTAGTTGGTTAAAAATTATAATTTTTTTTAAAAAAAAGTGTCGAAATGTGTCGGAAAGGTTGACTTCGTGTCCGACTCAGTCAAAGTCGCGTGTCCCCCTAGTCAACGTGTCCTAAAAATTTGACCGCATGTCGGAGCATGTCAGAGCGTGTCGGTGTCGGACACGCATTTTGGCCAAAAAAATGAGTGTCCGTGCTTCATAGCCATGGACGATGAATTTCCTAACCATGGGTTGCATTATGTGCACGACGAGGTGGCTCGCCTTATTGGTGTTTGGAAATAAACTGCTCGGGTAGAGGAACCAGGCCCAAAGGCGCCATTGACGCAGCTTCCTCCGGAGCCTCAGTTGTCGCTAGACGTTGGTCGTCGTGCCAAAGAGGAACGAGGATTGGGACGTCGTCGTTGACCTATTGCACCAATTCCGGAGCCTATTCCTTAACCTAGGCATCCTACGACTTCCAGATATTTTAGGCCACCATTTCTAGGTTGTGAATATGGTATTCAACAAACATATTTTCAGCCCTCGCAGCCAGAGCAGCACACTCAGAGTGATACCTACTGGCCACAATGGGAGACACTGACCCTGACAGGCACTCAGACATATTGTCAGCCACAGTGCCTACCTATGGACACGCAAGCAGCGGCGTCGTTTCAGCATAGTCTTGTACAGATGACACCATGGGAACATGGAGGGAGCAGTAGTCAGGGAGGTAATAGTTGGGATGATGCCGATGTTGACGCAATGTATACTAACATAAATTATCAATTGGCTGCTGAAGCAAGTCATGATACATAAATCCCACATGAGGCCTTTCCACCTGCGACTGCTGAGGCACCTGCAACACATACTCCTACTCCACAGTATCAGCGTGGTCGTGGTAGAAGTAGATTGCCTGATCGGCAAGCTCGTCATAACCAGTGGCCTCCACCTCCAGCTTAGTCTTATTGTGTTTTCATTTGTTACTTATTATGGACTATTGTAGGAATTTTATGGACTGTGTTTGATACATTGTTGTGGACTGTCTTCATGGATTTAATGGTACTACTTTTTATAAAGCGTGCTTGAGTATTTGACGACTAGGACACTCACATAAGACAACAAATAATACCATAACTGAAAGGGTAACATATTAAAATTGATGTATCATCACGTAGATTGACGATTAGGACAATTGCGACGGTTATGCCCAGGTAATCTGCATATACCACACCTAACACGACTTTGGCTAGACTCAACTTCATCCATCTCATTGCGTATTCTAGTTGCCTTAGGACGCTCCTTTGCACGTAACATAGACCGGTTAGGTATGAGTACTGGATCTGCACTAGGTGGAATTGCTTGCTTGTTACCAATTGACTGCCATGGAAATGAATACGCGTTCACTAGGTTTGTCACAAGGAATACGTCATCCACATACAGTGTCGGTGACTGACGAACATGCATAGCGGCTGCTGCGGCATGACTACAAGGATACTTGAATGCCTTAAATTTTTCACATTGACAGAATCGTTCAACAAGGTTAACGGAAAACGATTTGTCATAACCATCAGCAACCTCAAATACAGATTGTTCCACACTATATGTATGAACATAATGACAAGCAGCAGTGGATTCATTGGCCTTCAACATAGCAGTGACATTTTTGCAAAGAGAATGTCCACCTTGCAATTGGTTAGCAGTCGATTGCCCCCTACATACAAAATATTCTACCATTCTGCTATATGTGTGTTTAACCAACGCAGTTATTGGCATGTTTCTCGCACCCTTTAAAACCCTGTTAACTGACTCTGACAAATTTGTGGTCATATGCCCATACCTTCGCCCCTCCATGGACAATTCTGGTCATGCGCACGACATTTCATGCTTAACTTTGTCGGCGTATTTTCAACAACAACAGCTTCCTGATGCTCCTTCATGAGGTTCCGCTTTATCGCCAGGTGCGCCTCTTCTTTTGATGCAAATTCTTGTTTAACAAACAACTTATTCCCTAATATCCATGGACCTTCAACTGATCTAGAAGCAGTGTCAGAATCTTGTTCACTCGGATAATCCCAATCAATGTATGTGTAATGTGGGATTCCATCCCAAAAAGCATTATTACCCTGACCTAGAAAACCAAATTCCCAAATTTATTACAATAAAATACATTAAATAAAAAACACACATGTAAATAGCTATTGTTCGGTAACACACCTTGATATTGATATTGTTGTTGCTGCTCATCCTCCCCCACATCCTCTTGTGCTTGGATATGAGACTCAGCCACAAAAGAGTTATGTCCTTGTGTTTGACTTGCGCTTGGCCCATCATCATCCGAAGCACTAACATTTTCCGCAAGAAGACGATCTTCCATTGCGATGTTTTCATCATTGTCATCATCAATATCGTCGTCCATAACCCAAGTAGGGTCATTTTCATCTTCCATAGACAAATTAAAAGGTACAATAGCAGCAGCTGCATTATGGGAATAATTGAAATGCACTGACCTCATTGGTAAATCAACATCTTCTGCTTCATGAATATCCACATATAACTGTAGGAAATCTTTCCTTGACTGGCTCAACAATTCTCCTGTTACCATTTCCACGTCTTCGTCGTCCACTACTTCCATGCTAATATATTTTTCATCGCACCATATTCTTGCAGTTATGCTGATGGATTGATTACCTTTCACACCTAAATTTTGATGGATTCTTTGGTGCAATCCGTCATAAGTTGAGTTGCGCTTCAAACGTGTTGGCCTTTTTTCACCTTAAAAAACAACACCACATCGGTCCTCAATTTTTCTACCATTATAATATAGAACAATATGAACAAAATCAGAATTTGAAGCCATTTTTCGATATCAAACACAATTAAAATGCTCAATACCAGTTGTGAAGATTGTCATCACCAAAATTCCTTTAAATAGAACATATGTGGCTGAATCGCGCTTGGGAGAGGCGCCATTAGTGGGCCTTATATAGCCCTGCAGGGTCGCGCCAGCTGGGGGTGCCACTGAGGCCCAGTCACGCCTGGGAGAGGCGCCATTAAGGCCCTGTTGTGCCCAGGATGGGCGTGATTGAATGCGTCCTGTGCAAGCTTGTTTAGTCACGTTTTATACTGGTACCACTAACTGTTATATATCTAAAAATAGTTTTAAATCTGTAGTATATTGGTATTTTTGTTTTAAAACTGCAATATTTTAATTTTTTTTCCCTATTTGCCCTTGATTAAATACTAGATTTCTTTTTTGCCCTCGTCCCTTGTTAAACTAAAGAATATTGCACGAGCACGAGAAAGGCGAGTTTTTTTTTTTTTTTTTTTTTTGCAGTGTCAAAAAGAACATCTTAGTCTCAGATAAGAAAATAGTAAGATAAGATAATTCGATAAAGCATTAAAGCATGGCCTCGTTGATGTCATCAGAGATATTTTATGGCAATTACGTACGTACACGTATTTATTTGTTTACCAACCAAGTCTGAAGTCTCTATTAAAAAAATATATAAATAAAAGTGTCTATTAAATTAAATGAGCCTCAGAAGAATCCAATCTGCTGCTGCTAAACGACCTTCCTATCTTGGTGGGTAACTTGTTCTTGCATCAACTCTGCTTTGGACTTTAGTACTACGCTGCTGGCTGCACCAGCATCTGCACCAGCTAAAGGTTTGATTTTTCTTATCTTTAATAACATATGCCAAAAAATAAAAATAAGTTGAAAACTTTAATCATATAATCATCATAGTGAGTTCAACCCACTTAATTTTTTCTAATTTTCCACTAGATTTGATTTGTCCTAGTTTTGCTATAGTACAGGTTTTATTTTGATTATTTTTTCCCTCTTTTTCTATGTTTATGATATGATGATTATGTTGAGTTCAGTCCAGTTGACTTGTCTCCTGTGATATCTTATCCTCAGATTTCCACTGGTTTTGATCTGTCTTCATGTTATCTGTGTAAACATGTTTCGTCTCACTTTTAGCTCTTTTTTTTTTTTTTTTGATGCATCTATTCAAATATTGCACATATGGATAATATGGATATGGGGAATCTGTATGATATTGGTAAATGAAAAAAAAGAGAAAGTGTCTTTTTTTTAGCTGTTCATTATTTTTTTAATTATGGGTTAAACGAGTGTAGAAATAGATAAATCAACTGAAAATAAACATTAAAAAGAGATAAGAATGTTAGATTAGGAGACAAGTGTTGCTCACTTGAGATTCCACTTATAGTGATTTGGGATAACTTCTAACTAATAATCTCATTAATACCGTCTTTTATGAAGTTTGTAAATGAAGATCTTACGTTGACTAAGTAAGGGCCTGGAAAAACTTTCTGATAAGCAAAAATAAGAAAGAAAAATAAAATAAACTAAAATTAGTTTATGCATAAGTTAAAAACAAACTTCTAGAAAAGCTAATACGAAAGAGTTTCTATAGATTAGCTTATGCATTTCCCTCAAAAAAAAAAAAAAAAAAAGCTTATGCATAAGATAGTTTTTGCTTATGGGAAAAATTATTTCGTTTTTTCTTCCCTAAGTGTTTATGGAAAAGTTTATCTAAACATGGCCTAAATCTGAAGGTTGCCGAGGGAGCTTTTCTCCAATTTTAAATGTTCTTATTAAAAAAAAAAAAAAATACTCTTAGAAGAGACTAACAAGGAGGCAAGAGAATTACTACAAGCTAATAATATTTTGGTTTGTTAAACACCTTGACAAGAATAATTGGATATCCAGTGAGTGTATTTTTTATAATATTGTCTTTTTGGTTTATCTGATTAAATGTTAATTTATCTGTGATTCTGTTCTTGTGGGAATTAGGCTATAAGGATTTGGTGTGTTAGCTGTTCATTTTGGACTATATCTATGATTCTATTTCATGGTTTCTACTTTGTATGTAAAATTGGGACTATATCAGACTCTTCTTACTGTCATATTACTCTGTATGACAGATTCTCCCTGACGATGGGGCACAACTATTTGTGGTTGGTCTTTTGCTTGTGGGCTTTAACATGCTCACTGCTTCCTTCTTTCTCCTTTGGACTTATGAGAATTGGTTTGAAGAAGAGAGATCTAGATCTTGATAGTATCAGAGCAGCTAGAATGGTAAGAGAAAATCTAAGATTAGGCAGACCTGTGTTGGGTGCATATGATCAGTATATTGGCAAACCAACCGATGAGGGCATAGTACCTTTGAAGAATTATTTGGATGCACAATATTATGGAGAGATTGGAATTGGCACACCCCCGCAGAAATTTAATGTCATATTTGATACTGGTAGTTCCAACCTCTGGGTTCCATCATCAAAGTGCTATTTTTCTGTGAGTTCAACTTAACTCCTGTGTATTCAATCTTCCCTGCCAATGAGTCCTATTGACCAATGTTCTCTTTCAGATTGCTTGCTATACCCATCATTGGTACAAGTCAAAGAAATCCAAAACATATACCAAAAATGGTACTACCAGCTTCTCATTATTCATAATTATGTAAAATAAGATGCTATGCAGATGCCCTTTAATATATTTGAATTTACTTTTTTGCTTGTCAATCAGGAACATCATGTAAAATAAGCTATGGATCTGGATCAATATCTGGTTTTTTCAGTAAAGATCATGTTAAAGTTGGTGATGTTGTTGTCAAGAATCAGGTAAGTGCTTCTCTATACATGAGTTCCCACATCTAGACTGTACGGTTTTGCAGCAATACTTTAGAGAATTCACCATTATATTATCCCTTTCAACTGTAGGATTTCATCGAGGCTACCCGAGAAGGAAGTCTTTCCTTTGTGTTAGCTAAATTTGATGGATTGCTTGGGCTTGGGTTTCAGGAGATCTCAGTTGAAAATGCTGTGCCAGTATGGTGTGTTTCATCCTGTCCTTTGTTAATTCATTTACATCTGATTCCCATGTCAGAAGGACAAATGACAACACTTTTATGTCCTTTTATTTACTGCTACATTATAAATTACAGGTACAATATGGTGAAGCAAAATCTTGTAAGCGAACAGGTGTTCTCTTTTTGGCTCAATGGTGATCCAAAAGTTAAAAATGGTGGTGAACTAGTTTTTGGAGGTGTTGATCCTAAACACTTCAAAGGAGAACATATCTATGTTCCAGTTACTAAAAAGGGTTACTGGCAGGTTAGCAAAAAAAAAACTTAGTTTGATCAGTATTTCTCTTGAAATGTATATTTTATTGTGGAAAATCTCATGAATATTTTCTTTTTCAGATTGAAATGGGAGATTTTTTCATTGGAGGTCTCTCAACAGGTAACTTCATCGTTCTTCAATGCTAAAAAATAGTTTCAGTTGTCTTTTGGGGTGTTATTTGGAAATAAGTGAGTGATTGAGTTGTTGAAAGGATTTAAAATATGGTATGAGGATCAAACTTGGTGAGTACTTTTCTCTCTCTCTCTCTCTCTCTCTCATACTGCAGTATATTTTAAAGAAATGTGATCTGTGCACACAGCGTATCTTTACATTTTTTTTTGTAGCCATAATCTTTGATTGTGAAATGTATCTAACTGTGGCATATATCAATGTTATTTTAGGTGTTTGTGAGGGTGGCTGTGCTGCTATTGTGGATTCAGGAACATCTTTGCTTGCTGGTCCAACTGTGCGTGCTTACGTCTTTCTGAAGATTTATTGTTTATAACTTTTCATTTATACTTTTCATGTCTGCTTTTAATTTCAGACTGTTGTAACTGAAATCAATCATGCTATTGGAGCTGAAGGAGTTTTAAGTGTAGAATGTAAGGAAGTTGTTTCTGAATATGGAGAATTGTTATGGGATCTCTTGGTATCTGGGGTAAGTTCTCTTTGCCCAACCTTGAAGTTTTCTCTTCACCTCTATTTGCAGTCTTTTCTCTTTACCTTCACGTGTTTTCATCCCCCAGCCCTAAATGAGTTTGATCTTGATTTGCAGGTACGACCTGATGATGTATGCTCACAGGTTGGCTTATGTTTCAAAAGGGCTAAATCAGAGAGGTTAGGATTTGTTCTTTTAAAATTGTAATTAGCATTTATATATATCAATGTTTTGTATGCGCTTTTTGTCATATTTGATTCAGTACACTTCAATTGAGTAATGATTTGAAGATGTTGGATGGATGCTTAATAATTCTGGCTGTGAGCTTAAAGTCAAGTTCTAAGTATAATCAAGTGTACAATATGCAGAGATTTTCTGCAAAAAAGTTTTCAAAGACCTCCATTACCAACCAACCTCCATTACTTACCAATCAAGTTTACAATTACTGGTTTATAAATTTCTTCTTTTGCCATTGGAGAGTTTAGCTTCCATTCTTGCTTATAATGCTATCAGATTTTGGCTGAAACAGACTCCAAAATTTACTTTGAATCCTAATGCCGTGCAGCAATGGAATTGAGATGGTGACTGAAAAGGAACAGAGAGAGTTGTCAGCTAAAGATACTGCTTTGTGCACTTCCTGTCAGATGCTCGTGGTTTGGATTCAGAATCAACTAAAACAAAAGAAGACCAAGGAGATAGTATTCAACTATGTAAATCAGGTAGGGCTTCTGAACCATCCTGTCCAGAAACCCAAGTTGTGGGTTACATTTATATCAGTATACAGTGTGCTGATTTTTTTTCTTTCACTTGATCATTGGCAGCTGTGCGAGAGTTTGCCGAGTCCAAATGGAGAGTCAGTAATAGACTGTAATAGCATTTATGGATTGCCAAACATCACGTTTACTGTTGGAGACAAACCTTTTACCCTCACTCCTGAGCAGGTTAGGTGTTGAAATTTTGATAAATTAAATGAAGTTTTGGTGGACGATTATACTCCATATATTTACTGTAAGCGTCAAAAGAACATTGGGATCAGGAAGTAGTGAATATTTTGGCTTTTGGGTTGGAATATGGAATTTAGTTCAAAGAAAAACTAATAGCAATAACTTTTCAATAAGATGTAGGCATATAGTTGAATTGGAGGGGGGCATATTGAACTACGAATTATGATATTACCTATTATCTGTATCCCAAGGCTAGTTAGACTTTTAATTTTGTTTTGGTTCTGAATATGCTTTGTGATTTCAGTATATTCTGAAAACTGGAGAAGGCATTGCAGAAGTTTGCCTTAGTGGGTTTATTGCTTTTGACATTCCTCCTCCACGGGGTCCTCTCTGGTATGTACCCTTATAACGTTAATCAATTTATATTATTTATTATGCATAAACTTGCATAGTAAAGAACAACCATGCATGAAATGAATTAATATCTCGTGTTCTAAGCTTTGGCCTCCATTTATTTTTCTGATTCTGTTGTCACCATCTGCCTGAAGGATTCTTGGCGATGTTTTCATGAGGGTATATCACACCGTCTTTGACTATGGGAATCTCCGAGTTGGTTTTGCCAAAGCTGCCTAACAAGACATGTAGGAGATTATATAGGGCATGTTTTAATAAGCTTGTTAGTGTGTTGTAAATAAGCTTTCTGTAACTACTATGGCACAGGTTTACATTATAGATCCCATGAATGTACTTGTGAAACTATGCACCTTGATGTATTGTGTGCTTGTATTTGAAGGGACCATTTTCATTAATATGTCATGCAGAACCGTAGATTATATATTATACCCTTATGTTATATGCCATGTCATTGTGGATAGAAATGGATGACCTAAAATTTATGCTTTATTTACATTCTCTGGCCAAGATTATAAAATGATGCCCGGAATTTTTTTTCTTTTGCCTCTCTCAAATCTTCAATAATATAAGTTGTTAACTTTGGCCCAAAAATACATATAAACCCGAAGGCAACTCTTCCAAATTAAATTTAGGTACGTCGTCTTCGTCATGCATTGAACATGAAGCATAAAGCATCTGATTGTGAAAAATATTTAACCATAGCTGGTTGAGACATTGATAATATTTTTCTACAAATATTTTTTTTATCAAACAACTTGATTATATGCTGGTTCTCAAATTGAGTTTCGAGTACAAGGTCTTGAGCAAATGTCTATAGTCAAGAAAAACACACTTACAGGCATCCCATTACTAAGCAGGATGTAATCACTTTCAACAAATAAAATAAATGTCATTATTATGAAAAATATTGACACAGTTTACTATAACATTTAAAACACATTTCTACAAATCAAACATTTGAAACTAAATTCAATTTGTAACGACCAAAATAAGACTTGAACCTATTAATACATGTCAACCTATGGCTATGAGTATATGACATATATTGATACTAGATTTTAACCTGCTCATTGCACGGGATATACAGGATGTTTAAAAACTTTTATTTGAATTTTATATTGAATGAATGTAATTTATTATATTTTTCTCTTCATATTTTTATAAAAAAATATTCATCATTATTTGTTATATATTTTCATATTTTCCATGTTCGTAGAATAAATTATTTAAATTAGGAAAGAGATAACCATAAAAAGTATATTAATTAAAATTATTATAGTAAAAAATATAATTTCATCATAAAATAATTTAAATATTAACGTGATTTTAGATAAATTTATCTATCTTGTGAATCAAGTGGAAATTTCTAGTTGCTTTAATAAAAAATATTCATAATTATGTGTTATATTTTATATATAATTTTTATGCATATC
>PYAF01005652.1:357829-372289 GCA_007407185.1 Glycine tomentella
TTCTATTATATATATATATAATGTTTTAGATATATATTTAGTTTAATTATTTAATAAAATAAACGAGAAATTTATTTTACATTGTATAAGTATAATTTGCTTTTATTTAATAAAAAACTATTTAATTAAATTAAATATGATATTTTACAGAAAAATAATTATAATTATAATATAAAAATATTATTTATCTATAAATAAGTGAGGTAGTTTTTGCAGTAAATAATTTTGGGTTAAAAAAAAATACTTATACAATTACTTTTTTTATCCTTGAAAAGAGCGAAAAGTTAATATTACTTTTTTAACATTAAAAATATGAGTAAAAAAATTACTAAATAAATTACTCATTTATTTTAAAAAGAAGGAAAAAATTTAAATTACACATTTACTCTCATTTCTACTTTTATATTTATATAAAGATTGGGTTGGTTGGCTTGCTTGTTGCTCCACCTAATGCCGACCCAAAACTTTTTGAAATCAAGAAGAAAGAAAAGTTTGTTTTGATCCAAAACCAAGACCAACTCAACCAATTGGCCAGCATATCAATTAATTGGTTTATCAGTATATGATATTGGCTTTTGATATTTATACCCATCTTAATTAATAAATATACCTTCCTTTCTTTTTTAATTACCAAAATATCTTTTATAGAAAAACAATCTAAAGTCTAAACCATAATTTTACCTCCTCCCATCCTCATTACTCCTTTTAGTTGATGTGTGACACGTGCCAAATAATAATAAAAGGATTGCAAACATTCAATGCGATTTGTTTGCATAAAATTATATCTACTCTTATAATTGATAAAAATAATAAGAAAATCCTCAATTTAATATAATCCTCTAAAGTTACATATTTCATTATGTCATTCTTTTAAAGCTCTTGCTCACCGAATGTCTTTTAAATATTTAAAACATCACTACGTTAGTTCTTTAAAAAAATTGTCACTAAATTAATCATTTAAAGATATTTTTTTTTGGCTTACAATCTTTTAAAGATATAAAGTGTCACATTGGCTCTTATAGAAAACTAAAGTGGTTAGCCGTTAGCAAAATAGAAAAAATAAGTTTAAGAGACTAATTTATTTTAATGGTTAATTTAATGATAAAATCTTGCTTTACCAAAAAAAAGAAATGATAAAATCTTTAAAGGATTAAAGTGATAACAAAAAGAATCTTTTCCAAGGATTAATTTAGTGATCAAAATTTTTGAAACACTAATACAGAAAGGATAAAGCTAGATATTGTACGAATTAGTGCAAAATCGAAAACCATAAACGTAATAAATCTTCATGATTGTTTTTGGAAAATCTTGAATTTTTTTTCAATTTATGTTTAAACCACTCAAATATTAACACATCATTCATTCATCAAACATTCGTACCAACATATTTTGCACTATTTAGCATTGCTAAAAGTCTAAAATAGAAGTACATGTAACTTTGCAGGTTCAAATTGAGGGCTTTCTCGAAAGTAATTATTGAGATTTATCCATTTAGGATTGAATGAGGGCAGCATTGCCTCTCTAAAGTGGAGAGATGTGTAAAGTGAGAAAATGAAAGTTTATCTATCATCGCGGTAATTTAAAATAAATGTATATAATAGATTATATCTATAAAGATATAATCTATTATAATAAATATTCTCTTCTAAGTAAAATATTTTATATTATTATTATTAATAATTAATTTTTTTAATTTTTATTATTATATATTCTTTTTTTTATGTATCTATATAATCAAATTAAAATTACGATTCTATCAAATATTTTTATTTATTTTCTTTTTTATTTAAGTTAAGGATTTTGTAAACATGACCCACTTTAAATTAAAGGTAAGTATACATCCTCACCCGAAAATTATTAGGTAACTTGGTTAGATTTGATTCCTAGTTGTAGTTTATACCAATCCAAATTATACTAAATAAAAGTTCTCTTAAAATTTTCAAGCCAATTCAATTCAAACAACAATTAAAAAGTAATACAAGATTTTGAATGGGATTAGTTTGAGTTACATGTTGGTACTTGGTTTAACTTTGGAAAAAAAATTCTAACTAATCTGAAATTCGATCAAGAGCTAAATAAAATTTGACCAAATATTATTTCCATCAAAGATCAAACTTATATATTATTCGAACAATTTAACCTTAACTTCAACATATTATCCACTTGTGTCCAATCACTTGGTTAAAAAAACCCTCAATGTTATTTGAAAAAGCCAATACTTTTACCGAACTTTAAAAACAAATAAATCATCTTTAACATGTTTATTATAAGATGCGAATATTTGAAGGTTAAATAAGAAATCCGTACAGTTTTGATAACGGATATGTATCGGATAGGTGAATTGCAAAAAGGAAAACAATAAATTACAACATTGAAAACAACCTTTATCCGCACCTTAGTCTCCTTTTGTTAGCTGGTTCGCTTGAAATGTTTGGATTAAAAGTAACCTTTAGACAATTAAGTGTACTTACCACCTTACTTTGGTGCGTATGATATTTATCTTCGATTCAAAATAACCTTTCACTACAATTATTGTTGCAAATGCTCCTTTGTCAACCTGACAACCAGTGAAGAGTTTGTATAGATACTTTTTATGTATAGTAATTTTATTTACTTTTGCAATAATTACTGATAGTTTTTAGAAATTAAACTCAAAGAATTTAATAAATTGGACAACATTGCACAGAGAGTAAATAACAAAGTTTCTCATTCATTTTCCTTTTCCATATATTTGGACAGTCACAGAATACTTCTGCAGAAATGAAATAGAATTTCATTATTTTTTTTTCTATGGAGGAAGGTTAAAGAGTAGAGAATATGACAAGATGTATCCATCATACAAAAGTGTCTCAGGTCTCAGTTGTAAGACTCACTGCTTTCATCGAATCCTGCATTACTTTCCTGCTTCCATTATTGGCTTCTAGCAGAAACATGTGTCACTGGACACAAACTTTCTTTTATATACAGTGATTAATTTTTTCTCATTTTAAAAACGTAGAATTATATAAAAATAATTTCATGTTCAGATGACTTTTATTATAAAAATCTATAAACTATCATATATATAATAATTTATGATTGAAACAATTAGAACATAATATATTTTCTCTTTATATGTAATTTAACATTCTTAAAATATGTTCATTATATGTGCTCCTATCTCTCAAATATATTCCATCCAACTCAATTTTGGTGAGACCAATTATGCAAACTAACAATACTGCCGCCTTGAGTATTTATGGAGAGTATTTGTTATTGTTGTTCTAGAATTATGCAAAGCGTGTGATTTTAGTATTGAACACAAAACTCACGTTATTCTTCTGTTCTGCATAGCTTTAATTTTAAAGCCTAAATGTGATTACAGCAAAGAAGCATAATCAGTGACTTAAAATAGCAGTTCTAATTCAAAGAAAGAATATAAATATAATATGTCCGTGTCTAAGAGTTCAAATTTGGTATGCCAAACTCTGGCCATTAACAAATTTTTAAAACCAGATATTTATTTAGATTCCCAAACTTGACAACTTGCAAGCCGTGATAGAAGAAAAAGTAAAAGAATTTCTTTATTTAAAAACGAGTTACTGCTTGGTTTGGGTTTAAGTACTCCACAAGTAAAAACTTGTAATGGTGGTTAATTTAGTATATATTATTATATATTAATATGAACCTTTCAGTGGCAGCCACTGGTTTGTAGTCACTAAGGACTTTCCACGGGAAGAGAATAACTTGGAAGAAAAGGGGAAACAACTTTTTCTCTATAACTTTTTTAAATCACCTTTATATTACTCTTTGTTTTTTTAAAAAAATTCAAAAACACCTAAACCATACTATCCTGTGATGTGCATGAACCATATCAATAAAGCTATATTTTTGACTACCTTTCTTCATTCTTCACTTAGTTAATAATCCATTAATCTTATTCTTCACACTAAATTAATAATATGTTTTGTTTAGCCTTGTTTATGTTATTGTGAACAGGTATAACTAAATGAGTTTCAGTGTTCATTTTATCCTTGCACTGCCATGGTGAACAGGGACCACGCAGTTTGTAAGAATGCTACATGCATTAACAATTATATATGATGTAATATGCTCTCTTACCTAGCTGTGAGAATGTTCTCCTGAGGTTATAATTAAACTTGGATTTAGTTACTGTAATGTGACTAATGATATGTTTAGAGGATAAAGTGTAAAGTTATACTTACAGCCATTGATTAAAAAAATCAATGGAATAGGTTTTAAAAATTTCATAATCTAGTGTATAAGTTAAAGTTAGTATGATCATAGATCAAGCTTAGATAAATCTAGTAAAAAAAGTGACATTTTAAACAGTGGACAATAATACTCAATTAGTAAACGACTTAACAGAGAAAGGAGAATTTGATTGCCCCAATTAGTGGGAAATCAAATCAGCTAAGTATCTGTAGTTCAACAGGTGCACAGATTCATGCAGAAACAGTAAAATGTTTCTTAATTACAAGTGAGAAAAGTGGTAAAAGATAACGTGAAACAAGCTCAGGAAGCTAAGCCCAAAAATTGAGCACAATTGAACTAGAAACATAATCATAAGCAATCACATACTTCTCAGGTCAAGCAAGAAACCAAAACCAAAACCAATGGAGCACAGAAGATGTGCCCTACGCAAACGTTAAATAATTGTTTACTGTCCCATGTGAGCATGTTTGGACCATGAATATTGGGACTTACCGGTGGGTTTGAATCAGATTCCCTTGCCTAAGCTTAACAAAGGACGTCTAGTACTACTATATAAATAGAAACCCCCTAGCTAGCTAGTTGGAACACACAACAACACAAGACAATTCTTCAATTCTTTCCTACTCATTAAGCCTAATATTCTCACTAACCAAGGAAACACTACTCACTACTCTCTCTCTAGTGTTTTCAATAGCCATGGGTGGCAACAGGCAAAGGAAATCTTCCACCTTCAAGTCTGTTTTCAACATTTTCAAATCTAGCAATAGGCAAAGAGGAGGGCACTATGATGCTAATTATGATGATGCACCAAAGCAATGGACTAAAGTTTGGCCCAGTGATGAGGACAGAGGTCGCTGGGGGGTGGCTGATCCTGTCATTGACCTCAGAGCCACTGCTTTCATTGCTCAATACAAGAAACGAGTTTCTGAGTCAGAAATCCATTGCCAAGCTCAAGTTCAGCAGTAGGAAAACTCTTGTACCATGTATTTTAATAATTTGTTTGTGCCCCTATTGTAATTAGTTATTGATTATCATATGTGAATTCCACAATAATTAATGCTGTTATGAATAAACTTTCACCTTTGTTAGATCAAAGTTTGGCTTTCTTGTTGAAGTAGAACATATTATCTAATACTAGTAGATACATAACTACATTACATCATTTATCTCAACGTAGTTCTTTTTGAAGTGGAACAAATTATTATCTAATTTCTTCACCTCTTTTGCTTTTAACATAGTTCTAGAGTTTGGATATACATTACATCATTTTTCTCATCAGTTTGAGCTCACTTCTACAAGGGTCAAGAGCAACAACTGTAAAAACACCTAACAATGTTGATCCACTAATATTAATCTTTCTTCCAATATAAAGAACAATGTAAAATATTCTGATAAATTTTATCTTGTGTTACTGTTTTATTTGAGAACTTTAATAAGATAAGACCTTTTTCAAGCTAGATGTAACACTATTGATTTGATCTCTTTTTAATACCTTTAACATATTTATACGAAACTCGGCTACATGTAGTTAATTAGCTAGTTATCGATTATTGGATGTCAAACGCAATGAGTAATAATATTGTTAACATGAATAACCTTTGCGAGCTCAAAATCAAGGTTTGTGTCTGTCATTGAATTACATGTAATCTTTCAAATTTATAAATGTTTTTTCTTTCCACCGTTCAGTTAAGAGGGTTCTGGTCCATAACATCTTTGTTCTCATCAATTTACCCTAACCATTTGAAGGGCCAAGAGATGCTAAGTTTAGATTGCCCAAACATCAAATAATGTTGGCCCGCGAGAGTACAGTTTTTCTTCCAATCCAATATAAAGAACAGAATCAAAGTAAAAAAATTAAGTATTCATTATCGAAAGACTCCTCGCTATGTGAAGTTAAGAGAAATACATAATGTATATAACCTTATTCTTGTATATGCAATGAAAAACTCTTTCCAAATTTGAATTCATGACCAATAAGTCACCAAGACACAATTTTACCACTGTGTGATAACTCGTCCTAAAAAACCCTAAATAAACAAAACCAAAGTATTAAGAGAAAATTGTTTTTATTATTGTTTTGATTATAACCTTTTTAGACAAAATAAGCTAATCAAAGCACCGTAAATATTTTCACTAACGTACACTAATTTTCCTTCCAATGTGAAGAACGGTTCCAAGTATTCTGAGAAAATACTTTGCGATTGTTGAATTACTCGTTTTACTAAAGAACTTCAATAACGAAAATCAGCGGGCTAAGTAAGGCGCTTCACGTGTTTTTCATGTCTTAGTTTATCCCTTATTCAAGCTAGGAACGTCTAAAAAACTTTCTCAGAGTAGCATCACTTCATTTGTTTGTGTTTGATCCTTCAAATATAATGCATAACCTCCCTTGATGTATATCTATGATGTACTGACATGACACTTGGGTACATTTGCATTTCAGTGACTTTAAAAATTCTTCATTAATTGTATGGCAATAACATGCTATTAACGATCAATATTCGTGAAGAGTTAAGTGAATGCCAGCTCTTGGAATCCTACATAGTACAGACTTCCATTAAGTGAGTTTGTGGTTTCTTTTACGTTACAATGTGTACGTCTCACATGTTTCTTGTTAACCTGTTTCATTCATTTTAATCATAATTTTCATATTGTCCCTTGCTCTCTCCCTTCTCTATGGCACCACTTTTATTCCTTCCTAACTATATACTAACATAATTTGTTATTTCATTCGTTTTTGTAAATAAGAAAAAATGTTGTTGAATGAATATTTTAAAACTTACTAGCTAGAATTTACGTAAAGAGAAATAAAGGATCAAATATGCAGTTGGGTTCATGTTTTAGATAAGCTAAGAGTAAATCTTTTTTATACTTAAATTTCACATATATTACTTTAGTCTTTAAATTTAATGAAATGAAAAGTAGTCTCCATATCTATTTTTCGTTTGTAACATTTGTCCAATTGTAAACCAATCTCTTAGAGCATCTCCAACAGGGAGTGCTTCCATGGTTCCTTCGGTTGAAGAATCGGTTCTGTGAAGAAATTTTGCACTGGACAGTACTTCTGTAGTGAAACCGTTTCTTGAAGAAAGAGAAAGACTTCTTATATAAGGAACTAAATCTTAACAATAAAATAACATTATTCAGAACAACTACCTCGTAAATGAGGGAAAAAACAAGAACCATCAAAAGCGCAACAAACCAGATGGCGCGAGGAAGAGGTCGTGACAGTGGATGGTGGTTGCTCGAGGAAGAGGTCGCGGCGGCCGACGGTGGTGGCTGGAGAAGATGTCGCACGCGAGTGAAGGGACCGCGATGGTGATGGGGTGAGGAACATGCCACGTCGGTCAACGGTGGTGGCTGGAGAAGACGTCGCGCGAGTGAAGGGACCGTGACGGCGGTAGCGTGAGGAAGCTGTGTTGACAACCGGTGATGGTTGCTCAAGGAACAAGCAACACTTGAGTGGAGAAGAACAGGAGTGGAGAAGACAGAAAGATGAGGCGCCGAGAAGAGAGAAAGAAGTGGGATGTGGAGAAGAGAAAGATGAGTGGAGAAGAGAGAAAGATGAGGAGTAAAGAAGTGGGCACGCGTGGAAAAGAGAGAGGAGAGACAGGCCACGAGGAAGCTTATGGAGAAATGGAGAAGGGAAACGAAGGAATGTCAGTGGATGGGGGTAATGGGCCTTATTTTGATTTTTTAAAAAAAGTTTGCAAGAGAGGAAAAAAATAGTCGTTAGAATTGAACATTAGAAAATACGATTTTTGTTAAAAAAGATGAAAAGTACAATTGAACGTTAGAAAATAGTCTTTGCTGTTGAAAAATAACCGTTGAAGGATTCAATATAAATTTGGGTGATGTCTTTAAGCTTTTGCACACAAAATCCACACTTCTAATTTTTTTTTGTTCCTATCAATCTTCAATCTTTTTTATTTTCTCTGAAATGGATCCCAATTAATATAATTATCAAAGTGTTTACAACCCCTACCAGTGAAATTCTCAAAATCTACCACAATATGTTATGTATCCACAACCACCCTCTACCAGTGAAAATTCTCAAAGGAGTCCATGTCCACCACAATATGTTATATATCCACCACTACCTCCTACTAGTGAAAAATCTCAAAATTCACCTCATAATGTTATGTATCCACCACCCCACACATGTGGTATATGCATCCTCCATCCAAAGTAGAGTCACCTACCAGTGGTAGTTCTCAAAATCCACAATTTTGTAGTCAACCATCACCCCTCACCAACCTGAATACGTGTTATAGGCTTTCTTTATCCAATATTGAGCCCCCAAACAATGAAGTTCAATCATCAATCGGTGTAGACAATATTCTACCATATGATGAAACACAAAATTCTAGTGGAAAAAAAACTTATACAACATTCTCAATGACAGAAAATGTGATTCTCGTCTGATTGTGACTCAATGTGTCAAAGGATTCAATAATAATTGTTGACCAAACATCAAAGCAATATTGGACAATGATAAAAAAATGCGTACAACAATGACGATGTGCGTGAAAGCGGACAATTTTGTGAAAGAAGCTTAACTCAATTGAAATCTCGATGAAACAGGGTCTACCTTGTAGTTCAAAATTTTAATGGGGTGCTACAAACAAGCAGATAAACGTAGGAAAAGTGAAAATTCAGATAAAGATGTTATAACTTTTAACAAAGAATCAAAGTGTCATACACATCATATACCGGTACAATCCACACATGAAGAGTTGTAAATCACCTAATTAGTCTATGAATTTGGCACCCACTATACCACATTAGATTTTGGATTTAAAGAAATTAAATAATAGTCCTTAAATCCGTATTTCATCCATCACATTAGTTCAAATATTAAATCGTTTGTTATTTTTAATAGTGTCCTAATTCAATAAAATGAATAATTAAAATTAAATAGAATTGATATTTTTTTTAATTTTCTCTCTTTAGAAAACAACCACACAAGAAATTAAGATGAATAAAATGAGAAAGTGTTGGAATTAGGCTTCATTTTATTTCACCTAGAATTCTTAATATGAGTTTTTAATTCGATTCGATTTCTCACTTTGGCTACCATATTTTTTAAATTATTTAAATCCTAATTCTTTAGATGTTTAAAACATTATTCCTAATTATCAACTCTAATTCCTTTAGTGAAATCAAGAAAAAAAAATAAGTATTAAGATTAGAAATCCCTAGTGATAGTAAACATATATCCAATTATTGTTCCTAGCCTAAAAGATTACTAGGTTTGTGTCTCATTGCATGTCTATAAAGTAAATTGTTTAGCTAGAGATAGAAAAATAACAATAAACATATAGAATAAGGAGAAGAAAACTACACAATTGCTTGAAGAAATGTGAAGGATCCATTCTTGTGTTTGGCTTGCTATTTTGGTTCTCTTGTCTTGATTCATTAGAGTTGTAATTTTCCTTTTGATTCATTAGAGTTGTAATTTTCCTTCTTTATTACCTAAAAATAAAACACACCAAATGTAAAAAAAATAAAATGGAAATCCTAATTAAAATTTAGAAAATAAAATAGAAAACACATTCCATTGTAAAATTCTAGAATTTATTTATTTGATGACAAATTGAGTAAAATTTTAAATAAGTAGCTTAAAATCCCCTATATAAGTAATAGGATAAATTAGATAATTCAATGGATTATAATTTACGAAGACACTTGATTGTCACTTGGCACATTCCATTGAAGATAACATACATGAGCTAACTTGGACTAGTATGATGGATGTAATACAAATTCGGAGAGTATTTTTTAATTTCGTCAAATCTATTGATTAATGCAATAGTGGGTGTCAAATTTTAGGAACTAAACAGAGAGGGTTTACGACTCTTATCACATGGACTGTACAAACAAGCACAAGTGAGTTATAAGACCTGTCGCATATCTGTTAGACATAAAATGTTTTTAATAGAGACGCGCGGTTAATGGTTAGACTAATGTGATGAACAAAATATATATCCAGAAACTATTATTTTATTTTATTAAATTCAAATATTAAACTAACAATAATTACTAAATTTAAGGAACACATATGAAATTTACTCCTAAATTAACTAAACCTCATAATGTTCTCGTTTTGTTTAAGTATTTTGCTCTAACCGTGATTTTCACATAACATTTACATCCACGGCAAAGATTCATTCTAATCTAATTCAAAAGCGAGTAAAGTTTTTGGTCAAACATGGATAAAAAAAAATTTGGCCTAAAAATATGACCACAATATGCTTTAACTTTAAGGTTATCTCACTTTCATTAAATATATATAGGATGCATCTTCTAAACAAGATTCAAAAAAAAAAAAAAAATACCGTCTTGAAATTAATTATATATAGAAGTGATAAGGTTGAATTTAAGAACTGGTTTGAAGTATACCATTAAATTTAAGAAGTGATTATTTTGAAGGAATATTGAAGGGTTGTAGGGAATGGATTGGATTTTTAGGGGTGACTTTTTTTATTTTACTACCTTTATCTTTGTGGGAGTGATCTTGCTTGAGCCATATACTGCTAGGAGTTATTATGAGTTGTGATTGTCCAAGGCGCATAACTAAAAGAGGTTCAAAAAGAATTTAGACAACTTTAATACGAAGAGAGAAATTTTTATAATTCTTGCGACAATAACTTCGTCTTGTTAGTTTTTCCAAAACACATTCAATTTTAAAATTTCAACTTATCCAAGCATTATTGGATATAAAATTTGGTTTGTTGGGAGAGGCAAAAATACATTCTGTTTATCTCTAAACTTCAAAAGGAATTAGATTCTAATTCACTCAAATGATTATTCACATGTAATATTTTGTATAAGTGAGCATTTATGAATCAATTAGCATAAGATTTGTTTTAAGTTAATTAATGACTTCTAATTCAAGTTTTTGATATACAATTATTTGAAGGAAAAACTTTTTCAATTCCCTCTCATAATAGTCCTAATTAACTCGAGTATAATTACTTTCAATAAATAATACATATGTTTTTTTTTTCTCTAAAAAAATAATATTTATACATAAAAGGTTCTTATCTATTGTTTTTCTTTAGGTTATAAGAAGTAAGAGAAAGTCCGATTATTAGTTTAATTAGAACAATCCACACCCGTTAAACAATCTAAGAAAGATCATGATATCACCTACTATTGTGCAGTCTTGGTCCTGTGGATTTTTTTATGCGAGAGTAAACAGATGCGTGCAAGTAGGTAGATTTTTCGGAGTACAATCGTGCACTTACTTAGGTGCCTAGATTAGGAGTGGAAAAGAGCCAATAACTAATAACGTGAATCTTCATAAGACAAGAAAGTACAAAAGCAGAACCAACAATCGTGCGTTATTGATGGAATTCCCTCACAAAGCTTGTTTAAGTCAATTAAGAAACTAGCGGAGCACAGCAAATGTGCCTTGACGTAGATGTTACAAAACAAACTCTCGTTTATTACTTTGCCAACTCAGCACCACTTGAACCATTTATGTTAGTCTTACCTATTGGACTATAAGTGTAAGATAAATGTCATATCTTATAGAAATAGAAAAGTTGAACACCATATAAATAACGAGAAGACCCATGAATCTGAGCATTAAGATTTTGGATTAAAGAGTGATGCCTAATTTACTTTGTATGGTTATTTAGATCCATTAGGCGTGTCTAGTTCTTTGTCTTCAGGTGACTGATTCGGTCATTGTTAGCCAAAAAAAGCACCACAATCATGGCAGCAGGTCATAGGCAGAAGAAATCTTCTTCCGGTTTCTTCTCTATTTTTAACATCTTCTCATCAAGAAAGCCCAGAGGAGGGTACTCTGATGCCCCTGATTCGTGGCGCATAGTCTATCCTAGCGATTACGACAAAGGTAACTGGGGAATTGCTGAGCCCAATATTGACATGAAAGCTGAAGCTTTCATTGCCAAGTACAAGAAGCGTGTTTAAGAATCTGCTCTCTATCAACTTGATCCCGCTGCTGAAAATGCATAATATGAAACCATGTGTATATTTATTTCTGTATCTAGATTGTAATTTATGCATTAAAATTGCTTCTACCTTGTAATAATGGAAATTATGTTAATAAATAATGATGATATATGATTTCTTTATTGTATTCAACTACTTGTTTAATATATATTTCTTGCTCTTCAGGTGTATTTTACTCTTCTTTGTCTAATACTATATACTTTCACTCGGGTTTAGAAATAGCCTTTGGCTTTCACAAGGCCAAAATAAAGTATTTTTTTTTTCTTTTTAATGATTACCATTACACATGTTGTGTAGCATTATTAACTTCTTCCACGATGTCAGTTAATTAATGCAACCCCTTGTTTAGGTGTGCGTGATTATAAGTAAATAAAATGGAGTAAGTATGGTGGAGTTACTTCTTAATTGAGTGAATGACTTCCTTCATGTCCCCCACCTCTGGACCTCTTTTTCTCAGGAACATTACGGTTGAACATTCAACAAGTGCATGACTTTTTTTAGTTTGGCCTCACTTGGTTAATCCATGATATGAGGGGTAATTAGTTGGTAATTATTGTTGGAAATACTAAGTAAAGCCTGTCATGGTTGCACGCCTATGTGAGTGAAGTTATATTATTCTACAGGGTGTGACAAGTTCCAGTTGTATTCCTTGGCCCTAATATCATGAGTTACGTTATTCAGCTAACGTTTTCTTGTATCTGCATATGCACTAAATTAAAGGAAGATAATGAATTCTTCACAGCAGAACATGGAAAAACAGAACAATAAAGATGGAAACCACTAGATTCTTTGTATCAAAATCATTTCTTTTCTTTCCTTGTATGCAAAGAGAAAATTAAGAAAACTACTATTCTTTAAACTACTATTGATAGTCATGTGGGCTTGACGTAGGTGTATAAACCATATCAAGGAACTTCATTGTATCCTGAGGGATTCGGTGATATACCCTATTGCATCCATTTTCTATAGAGATTGATGAAGATAAATCAAACCTAATAGCTAGTATTTTACAAGTCTTGTAGTCTTTGTTGTTTTTTCTTTCTTGCATTATGATCATCTTCAACCATTTTTCTTGTGTTTTTCTTTGAGTCATATCACACCTGAATGTTTTTATCTCTTCTTAATTGATTATGCAGAGACACTCACTTACAAGTAATCATAAAAACTTCAGTCACATATCACTGGTTTACGAATGAACGAAACAAAAATTTTATTTCATTATTTAGAAAAATGGTTTAATTGCATATTTTCTCACTTAATTTTCATTATTTTAAAAATTTTACTAATTAAGTTTTATTTTTTTGTATTTTATCACCAAGATTTTTTTTTTTTTTTTGCATTTTATCACTTAGATTTTAAATTTTTGTGCATTTTATCAATACTTATTGCGAGTAAAAAAAAGTCACCAATTTTTACAAATCAATGTCCTTTGTTAATAATACAGTGGTAAAATGCTTTTGGCTCATAAAATTCACAACAATAAAATTTGGGTGGGTAACAGATTAAAAATCGAGTGATAAAATTTTAAAAAATAAAATTTGAATAATAAAATTTACAATAGTTTAATTGAAAATGTACAATTAAGCCTTAGAAATGGAATAAAATGCAAAATGTTACAACATTTTCAATCCTATATTATTTTTATTTTAAATATATTATCGACTAATGATTATGGTAAAATTTATAAAGATAAAATAGTTTTTTTACGATTTAAAAGTTTTGTTCCATCAACTACATCTAAATTTAGGAGTAAACAAATTGGTTTTTTAGGGGGGAAATTGGGGTTAAAAATGGAATGGATCCTGATCCATCATTTTATATTATGTTCCATTTTAATTTTACAAACTAAAAAATAAAAAAACTATATAAACAATTTTGAAAAAATTAATGTAGAAGATTATTTTGTAATTTAGTTAAATTTATTATCAATTAAACATATAAAATCAACTTAAGTAAATATTATTTAATTAAAAATATTTTCCTTTTGTATATGTTGATGTATTTCATTATCATTGATTATAATTCTATTTTTTTTCCGTTTAATTATTTTTATTATGATTATAGTTCTTTTATTCTTCTAATTTTCATTATTTATAATAACAGTTTTAGTTTTTCCTCTTTTAATTTCAGTAGTTAACTATATTTCTTCCTTATTTATTTAATTATTAATATTTTTCCTTCTATATATTTTCATGCATTTCATGATCTATCATTTACAATTTTATTTTGTTTCATTATAATTTCTTTTATTACGAATATAGT
>PYAF01005652.1:380119-396020 GCA_007407185.1 Glycine tomentella
GGTGACCTCCTGGGAAGTTTCTCAGGAAGTGTGTGAGTGAGGACAAAGCACACTGAAAAGTCTTGTGTTGGTATATAGGGACAGTCGTTGATCCTGCAAGTGGTCGGGCGTTACAAGTGGTATCAGAGCAAGGCCTCTCTACCAGTACGGTGTGGTTCGAGGACGAACCAGGCGGAAGCTGGTGGGCATGTAACATCCCAGGCGCTGACGAGGGCGGGGAGTGATCGCCGGTGCAGTGAGGCACGGACAAGGAGCAGCTCCTGGCAGGCTTCCAGCGGGAGGGGTACATGAATGAATCGAATACACACCCGAACGAGAGGGATCCAGAGGCTGTGCAGGTATGGGACTGTACAGTTGAGAATAACTTAAAGGATTTAATAGGTACTACCTATACCAACAAGGTGCATCTACTTTTCGGTATCTCATAACATAAGAACTCCACAGTTAAGCGTGCTTGACTTGGAGTAATCTTAGGATGGGTGACCTCCTGGGAAGTTTCTCAGGAAGTGTGTGAGTGAGGACAAAGCACGCTGAAAAGTCTTGTGTTGGTATATAGGGACAGTCGTTGATCCTGCAAGTGGCCGGACGTTACACTTTGCATAACATATTACACATCTACGACAACTCATTTGGTTTAGTGCCACATGAATCAATGTGACAAGAATATGAAGGAGATCAATGGGGTCCTGATCCAAGCAAAAGGAGAAGTGGAAAGGGTCGTTCGATTTCAAATCGCATTTCCACCAAAATGGGCGAAGAAATTGAACGACATACCAGAAAAAAATGTGGAATCTATCGACAACAAGGACATAACAGAACAAATTGTCCTAACATACCTTCATAACTTTTTCTTAGAGAAATATTATTTATTATGTATTTTAGTTGTTTTAATTTCATCATATAATATAACTGAAATATGATAATTATATATCTACTTTATTTTTTAATCACATTGTCTTTCATATTTATTTTAACATAAATATTTATTAAATTAAATACAACTAAAAATTATTAAACCAATAAAATATATTTTTAATTTTTTTTCAAAAATATTAAAAATATTCTTTTTAAAAAATATAATTTTTTTTTAAAATAAAACTATATGGAAGTCAGGTTATCAATTTCAAAAATATTAAAAATATTCTTTTTAAAAAATATAATTTTTTAAAATAAAATTATATAGAAGTCGGGTTGTCAATTTCCGACTTTCCATTAAAACAAATAATTTTTTTTATTTTTTTATTTTATAATATAAACTTAAAAAAAAAGAAAAAAAAACTAATGAGAAGTCAGATTCCCAAATCCCAACTTCTCACATAAATTGGACGTTTCTTCATGCACAGTTGTGCATATTAAAAAAAAAAAACCCTCAAATGACACCACATAAAAGTACCACATGACATACATGCATGCTCATAAATTTCACATGATTGTTATATAGCATGTTAATATGTACTTCCATTATACATGGCAACACTTAACAATTTAAATTTAAGGAAATAGACTAAATTTGTTGAAAAAAATAAACGAGGAATTAAAAGTGGACAATTTTTTTAGAGAAAATAAAAGTAGAATTTTTGAAATAATTGAGGGACGAAAAAAATTATTTTACCTAAATTAGTATAATTAAATATATTTTTTATGTTTATTCGCTTTATATGAGATCGCAAACAATAAAATCAAAAGGCTTTGAGTATAATTGAAATTTATCATAACTCTAATTCAAATAAAAAGTAAAATTCATCAAATGTACATAAAATCCATTACTTGTAATCTTGATATTAGTATGAGTAATTTGTTGAAAATAAAATGTGATTTAAATTATAGGTCATCATCATATACAAAATCACACCCTGACAAGCGCCAACACTTTAGGTGATTTAAATTATTTCAGAATTCTCAGCAGAAGGATCAAGTTGAGAGTGCAGATTCTGAAACACCCTTCTTGTACTTGGCAATGAAAGCTTCAACTTTCATGTCAATGTTGGGCTCAACAACACCCCAGTTTCCTTTGTCGTAATCGCTAGGATGTGTGATGAGAATGATGCAGAAAGGCTACATTTGACCAAAAAGCCTGAGAACGAATTACGAACTTGCTGAATTGCTTCTTCAATGAATGGGTACCAGTATCGCATCCCAACCTAGACATTTGAAGAGAGACCTTTTGCATAGTAAGTCGTTTTAATTGCAAGTGCCTGTATACGCACAATGAACCATAAAAGCTTCCTTAGTTTGATCACAAATTACTAATACACAATGAACCATGGGCAGTGTCGTCGACGAACTCACGTGACACTTTGGGTTCTTCTGAAGCGAGTGAATATGTGGATGCAGGCCAACACATTGGTAGGCCTAAACCGAGGCAAAAGAACCAAAATAATACATTTTAAATAAAAAATTACCAATTTAGGGCACTTTTCAAACTATTTACCAATCTGGGGCAGTGAGACGCGCCCAAAATTGGGCATGACCGATCCCGCCTGAATTTGGGCGTCACCAAGGGGGGGGGGGTCACGCCCAATTTTGGGCGTGACTAAATCCGTCGCTAAATCCGTCGCTAAATCGGTTAGCGACCGATTTAGCGACGGAATTTTTTGGTTTTTTCTTAAATTTTTTGTTTGCGACCAAAATTTCCGTCGCAAAACTGTTAGCGACCGATTTAGTGACATAATATTTGGTTTTTTTAATTTTTTATTTAATATTATTTATTTTTATTTTTATTTAATTTGAAAGTATTTTTAGATTGATCTTAATGATAGATATGATCTGTTTTACTTTTAATAATATTATTTTATTTAGTATATTTTTATAATTTTATATGATTTTATTTAATATATTCTAGATTTTTGGTATAAATAATTTTTAATATATTATTTTATTTAATATAATTTCTAAATTTTTATATGATTTTGTTTAATATTTTTTGGATTTTGTATATATAACTAATTTTTAATATAATATTTTTTATTTAATAAAATTTTTCAATTTTCTTTTGAAATTTGCAAAAATTGAACAATTTTAATATAATACTTCCTCATTTTTTCTAAATTTTTTAAACAATTTTTTAATATATGTTGATACTTCCTCATTTTAAATGGAATATTATATGTTGATACTTCCTCATTTTAAATGGAATATTATATGTTGATACTTCTCATCTATTTCATCCTCTCATAATTTGATAATTCTCTTTTTGTTCCAGTCAAAAGCACCTAGTCGACTAACTCGTCATCGAAACTACATCGAAACTCAGGCTTTTTATCAATCGGTGACTCAATTGTGTAAAATTAGTGTGGTCAAAACATATACATTCAAGCTAGAAAGGGAATTAGAAAGGATCGTCCATCTTTATCACTCATGGTGAATGATCAATTGTGCGAGTAACATATACATCTTGCATGGTGAATGATCAATTGTGCGAGTAAGTTGGTCACCATCTTTATCTCTCTAGGTAAGCGCAATGCAATTCTTTGCATTTCAATTTGATTAACTTTGTTTTACCGTTGTGCACATTGGAATTAATGGAGTGTTACAATTCTGATTATTGTGTGGTGAGTGCACTTTGGGATGAGTGGAACGAGTGGTAAAACTTGGAATGAGTGCGAAAAAGTTAGAAATGAATGTGCTTTGGGATAAAAAATCCAAAAAATATTAAACAAAACCACATAAAAATTTAGAATATCGAAAAAAGTTACTTTTGATAGAAATGTCCGATCGAGGTGTACAATATGTCGAAATGCTCGAAATTAATAGAAGTAACTAGAAATTGACGAATTTCTAAAATTGAACAAAACTAATTTCAAAAATTGAACAAAATTATACTATAAAATTGACGATGCATATAACTTTGAATAATCATAATTTTTCGTAGGAATGTCCGATGGAGGCGTAATTTATTAAACAAAAAATCAAAAAATGAGCAATTTTTTGGAGGTTAAAAGACAGAATCACATTTTTGAGGCACTTAGAGGCCTCGTTTGGGGAAAATTTTTGGGCAAGTCCCCTTTGAGAACTTGCCTAGGCCTTCTCCTCTCAATTTCGAACGCGTGGCCGCCGGTTTCGCGTCAATCGGACGTCCCAGTCAAAAGTTATGACCGTCCGAAGTTTATATACGCATCGCTCCGTACTGTGCATGCCACGTGTCACTCCCAGGTGGAACACGCCCAGAATTGGGCACGACCCCCCCCCTTGGTCACGCCCAGATTCAGGCGGGACCGGTCACGCCCAATTTTGGGCGCGACCCCCTGCCCCAGATTTGTAAATAGTTTGAAAAGTGCCCTAAATTGGTAATTTTTTATTTAAAATGTATTATTTTGGTTCTTTTGCCCCTAAACCGAACTTAGAACTTTGAAATGGACCTTTTTCGTCAACAAAAAAAATGGAACTTTTTCTAAATTAATAAATATTTAATATGTGAGAGAGTAAAACAAAGGGAAAAAATATTTGAGACCCTCTGCGAGCACGCAGGATCAACCATAGGACCTCACGCATGACAGCGCATAGTGTTACCACTGTGTCGTGATCCTTGATAGCATATATACTTAATATACATTTATTAATAGAAAACAATTATTTTTTGGTGGGCGTAAAGCAAGGACTTGGACCACTTTATCCTTGGGCCGGCACCCTGGGTGGATGGGAAAGAGGAGAGCAAAGGGCATAAAGGAAAAAGTGGAAAATAAATATCCATTAATAAAAAATTAGTTCATCAACTTTTGATTCACAAATAAGACCATTATACTCATTTGTCCAATTTTATAGCTGACTAAGCAACACACATGTACATTTCTCATTTCTCATGACAATTTGGTCCAAAAGTACATCATAAACAAAATTGTGAGTATCAATAAGATTATTTTGTCCCACTTTTTTAATATTCAAGGATTAAAATTTAATTTTTCATCTTTAAGAAATTTAATAAGTGTCAACACTTGACACTTTCAAGAACTCAAATGAGTATTTATGCATCCAATTTAATAAAAAAATGGAATCAATGCAAGTTAAAATTAGAATTCAAGTGCTTTAATCACACAACAATTATTTAGGGTTTTAATTGCAATTTCAGACACATTATGATCATTATTAGTTTGCATAAACCTGGGCAGTAAGCCATCATTAGGATGATGTGGTTATTATAGTTGTTGCAATTAGGACAATAGGATGCTATCCACAACTTAAATATTCTTTGTTTTCATTTGTAAAAAAAAGATTGATTTCACACTTAAAAAAATCAATTAGGGCGCTTATTAAATTTTGTCAATCCCAAATAAAAAATACTTTTTTAAAACTACCCTTCATTTATTGATCAATTTTTGAATCCTAAAAAAATAACTTAATTTTTTATTTTCATTACACCTATTCCCCTGCTTAGGCGTAAATTGTTACACCTTTTTAAGAGTAAAAACTATCACACCAACCTCCCCCTTAATTAGGAGGACTCAAATTAGTATGAAAAGATGGAAGGATATCAAGTGTAATAAGAACAAATCTCAAAAAAAATTTGTGTAATTTATTTAAGTTTGTATTTGCTCTACGAATTAAATGAACTTAACTTTTTGGGTTTGTGCATGTCACGTACGTAAAGTGCATGGATAACCAGGTTGACCTGCAAATCCAATAAAAATACTGAAAAAAGTTCATTTTTTTTTTTTAAAAAAATCTATCAAATAATGAAGATTTCATTTTTTTTCTTTCATTTTTTAAGTTAAAGAATCAGATATAAAAAATATAAATACATAAAAAGATATAAATATAAGCATTCATCTCATCCGTGGACTCAAGCCATATACCCACCAATTGATAGCCATCTGTAACTAATTTATCTAAAAGGAAAAAAATACACCTCAAAAAACTAAAACATATATTACACCTCTGGGTTAGAATTCTTAATTATTGTTTTTTCTATTATCTTTTATTTCACGTATCATTTTGATTATTGTTTTTAATTTAATTTTCTACTAAAACCCTTCTTTTATTTTATTACTCTTGCTTTTAATTTCATAGAAGAAGCAAACTTTTACTAGTTAATGAAGATTCGACCCTATTCTCCCCTTTACTATTTTTTTTAAAGAAATAAATTTTTAAACTTATTGACTCAACATCATTTGATTTAGATTAGTTTGGGATTTTTATGTTTTAGACAACCCTAAAGCTTGTTTAAGTAAGAAACTAGCGGAGCACAGAAGATGTGCCTTGACATAGATGTTACAAAACAAACTCTCGTTTATTAACTTGCCAAGTCAGCACCATTTGAACCATTTATGTCGGTCTTACCTCTCCTTTTTCATATTCTTTTACTATTCACCAGTCATGCATTTGAAGCCTCCCTAGACTATAAATGAGCATCTTACCTTTGAATTGAAAACCAACACAATCCACTCCAAGTTCTCTGTCTTCACAGTGACTGATTCAGTCATTGTTAGCCAAAAAAAGTACCACAACCATGGCAGGTCATAGGCAGAAGAAATCTTCTTCGGGTTTCTTCTCGATTTTCAACATCTTTTCATCAAGGAAGCCCAGAGGAGGGTACTATGATGCCCCTGATTCGTGGCGCAGGGTGTGGCCTAGCGATGATGACAAAGGTAATTGGGGTGTTGCTGAGCCCAATATTGACATGAAAGCTGAAGCTTTCATTGTCAAGTACAAGAAACGTGTTTCAGAATCTGCACTCTATCAACTTGAGCCCGCTGCTGCTGAAAATGCATAATATGAAACCATATGTATATTTGTTTATTTCTCTAGATTGTCATTTCCAAATTAATATTGCTTCTACCTTGTACTGGTAGAAATTATGTTAATAGATAATTATGATATATATATATATATATATATATATATATGAATAACTTATTGTATTCAACTACTAGCTTGTTTAATTAGTTGTTCATATTGATCACCCAAGTATATACTTGCCTGCTCTTCAGGTGCAATATTGTATTGTATTCTTCCTTCTAAATGTAATGTATGCTTTCACTCTGGTTTATATATCTCCTGTAGCTCTAACACAAGGCCTTGCAGTATTTTTCTGATTACCATTACACATGTTGTGTAGAATTACTAAGTCCTTCCACGATTTCAGTTACACCCCCTTGTTATGTGTGTGTGATTAAAAAGTAAATAATAAAACGGACGAAGTATATATGTGTGAGATTACATCACCTCCTGGGGTTTATTTCGCCATGACTTAATGCAATTAAGATTTCTCAGAAACATTACGGTATGAACATTCAACAAGTGCATGACTTTATAGTTTGACTTCACCTGTTGAATCTATGATATTTGAGGGTGAGGCCCTAATACTATATTCACTAAGTTTACTTGTTATGGTATGTGCAATAAATTAAAGGAAGATTTCAGTTCCTTGGATCGGAAAAAAACTGATCTTAATTTAGGAAAGAATTAAGTGATTGCCAGCCTTGTGGAATAATACATGTTTCCACGGGTGGAGGATTTAGGAAAAAACTAAAGGCACAATATTGTACATTCTACATGTTTCTCTCTCACGTCCTTGTTTAGGTTTGAGTTTAGTCTCTTTTCTTTTCGGCCAATCTTTATTCCTTCCTTATATTATCTACCGGATAATTTGTCTTTCGGGTGATTCAAGCTTGGAAATAAATTAAAGGCGAATTTGAAAGGAGGGAAAAAGACTCTACTTCACAAACCCACGATTTTCAGAAATTTGGACCTGTTGGATACTAAAACAAGATAAAACTAGTTAGAATTAATCAGTAATGAAATATCAGTTAGGAAAAAGCATGTACAAATATTGTAATGTTTATGAATGACAGAAAGATTTTGAGGCTAGACTATTTCAAGCTAGGTTTGATGCTATATCAAATGTTGGTGAATCACAAAACACTCCTTTAAACCCTGTTGAAGAACACAGACTTAGGACTCGATATTGGGTTGTAGCTGCAAGATCAAAGCGTAAGGGACGCCTTTACGTTATTGGAGATCTTTCTCATAGTTATAAATGTCGAGATGACAGCTTCATGCAGCATATGCAAGGATCTTGCAATCGCGCTCAAGATTCAACAAATATTAATTGACTAAGGGAGGAACTTCGTCAACCAAAGGAGGAAATGCGTGTATTTCAGTCAGTTGTACTTCAGTTCCTACCACCTGAAGTGCAAAACATTATTCATCTATGTCAACAACCTGACTAGCAGTAACAAGACCATCCAACTAGATGACTAGCAGAGGCACTCTACCACTGGATATTTTGATTACTGACTTAGCAACACTAGTTACTATTGACATATTAGACATTATGCTTTCATTTTGGATTTATATTGAATTTAAGTGAATTTGTTTTGGATTTATGAATTTGAGTATTTGACTAATTATAAAATATTGAGATATGTTCAAAAGTTGACTAATTTTACATGTATGTGTTAATTTAAATATTGATTGATTGACATTAAATAATAAAAATGAAAAAAATATTCCTGAATTACAGATGTTAAATAATAAAAATAATTTAATAAATTCCTGAAAAAAATCCGTCGGTAATTGCTATGGATATGACCATGGGGAATTACTGACGGATTTTACCATCGACAAATATTCGTCAGAAATATGGTCATGGGTATTACTGACGGATATATATGTCGAAAATTTTCAATGGATATGGCTGTGGGTAATTACAAACGGATATATCCGTCGAAAATTTCTCACAAAAAAGGCTGTCGATAATTATCGACCAATATATCCGTCGAAAATTTCTCATGGATATGTTCGTTGATAATTTCTGATGATCTATCTATCGAAAAGAGACTGTTGATAATTTTTTACAGATATATATCCGTTGGAAATTACCGATGACCTCTTTTCAACAGATAGATCTGTAAAAAATTACTGACGGACATAAAATTCCGTCAGTGAGTATTTCCTATGAGCTTTTTATCGACTAATTTTGAGGGTTATCGATAGATTTGTATCGTCAGAAACACCATTTTTTTGTAGTGGTAACAGGTGCCATCTTATAAGGGGATCAATTCTAGTGCCCCTTAACGTTTAGAATATATCGAAGCCAATTATGTCTTTTTGCACCACTCTTATACATCTTGTATTAGTTTTGTTGTCAATATAATATATTTTTCCATTTTAAAAAAAAATATCGAAGCCAATAATGAAATACTAACAGTTATTTAGAGCAACTTTATTCCTAGAGCTGCTTGTAGTTTCTATCTCTTCTTAACTTTGTTTAGTAAGAGTTTAGCTCATTCAGGGTTTTAATTATAATATAATTATATATTTAAAAATATTTATCTATTATTATTTTTAGTTATATAACTCCGCCTATGTGTGTGTGCATGCATGGCCTATCCCAAGCCACGATAAAGGAGGAGGGATGGCGTCAAGGGTTGCGAACCGGCCGTAAAAAAAACAGCTGTTTTTATGTGATGAACCTTTATGATATTTCGTTGTGGAGTACCCTTCATAGCGATGCGTTACATCGAGCCCAGGATGTAGCGGAAAATGAGCTAGGATCTGGCCACAAGGCAAGGCGCTACATCGATCCCAGGATGTAGTGATAAGTGAGCTAGGGTCCATGCCGAAAGGAAAGGCGTCAGGTCTTCACCCGGATGTGGTGACAAATGGGAAAGGGTCCCAACACGCAAATTGGCCAGCGTGGCGGATAAATACTGCCCAAGGGTTTAGGATAAAACTGGAAAGCTGGAACATAGGAACATTAATGGGTAAACTGAGGGAGTTAGCAAATATTTTTGCCAGAAGGAAAATGAATATTGTCTGCTTGCAAAAACTAAATTGGTTGGAGAAAAGGCCAAGGAAGTGGAGGGCACCGGTTTCAAGTTGTGGTATACAGGTACAATCAAGAGTCGAAATGGGGTTGGAATTATGATTGATGGAAGTTTCAGAGATAAAGTCATTGACGTCAAAAGGAAAGACGACATGATTACGATGCTTAAACTTGTAGTGGGGGATGTAATTTAAACATCCTTAGTGTGTATGCACCCCAAGTTGGACTACATTCAATTAAAAAGAACCAATTTTGTGGAAGACTTAGAGGAGGTTCTAAGAGGGATACTACGAGAGGAGTAGATTTTCCTAGAAGGAGATCTAAATGGTCATGTTGGTAAAATCAGTGGAGGTTTTAATAGAATTCATGGTGGTTTTGGCTATGGGACGATAAATGAGACTGAAGAAGATGACTTGAACGTTGCACTAGCCTTTGATTTGATGTTAGTGAACACTTTTTTTTTTGAAAAAGGGGGTCTCATCTTATCACTTATCATAGTGGCCAAAATTGTAGTCAAATTGATTTCTTTATGGCTAGAAGATAGAAATTCGTGTATTGACTACAAGGTCTACCCTGGAGAATGTGTGGCGACACAACATAAGTTGGTAGTTCTAGAGGTTCGGTTCAACAAAGTTCTTAATTTGAGGAAGAAGGCTCAAAATCCAAGGATAAGATGGTGGAAGCTAAAGGATGAGGAACAAATAGAGTTTAAGGAAAACATGCTGTGTGAAGGACTGTGGGAGTTTATTGAAGAAGCTAATGAAATATGAAATAAGATGGTTATGTGTGTTCAAAATGTGGGAAGGAGGGTGTTAGGTGAAAGTAAAGGAAACAAAGTTCTTACAAAGGAAACATGGTGGTGGAATGGAGAGGTGCAAGAGGCTATTAAACAGAAGAAGGAATGCTTTAGATATTTGCATAAATGTCCCAATGATGAGAATCTGCAAAAGTTTAGAGTAGCGAGAAAAAATACAAAGAAAGCAGTGCAGGAAGCCAGAGACAAAGTTTTTGACGATTTGTATAAAAAACTTGGGAGCAAGATGGTGAAAAAAGTATTTACAAACTTGCAAAAATGATGGACAAGAAGAGAAGACCTCACCCAAGTTGTATGTATCAAGGATGAAAATCAAAAACTTTTAGTAAGGGATGAAGATAAGTGAAAGATGGCTAAACTACTTTAACAAACTTTTTAATGGGAATGACGACAAGAGTGAGGTGGATTTGGAAGACGTTTTCGATGATCTGAATAGAAGATTTGTGCGCATAATTAATAGACATGAAGTTGATGAGGTTTTAAAGATGATGAAAAATAATAAAACTTTAGGACCCGATGACGTCCCTATTGAAGTGTGGAGAGGCTTTGGCAATGTGGCAATAAAATGGTTGACCAATATTTTCAATAAGATTCTTCAAACAAATAAGATGTTTGATGCTTGGAGGAAAAATATGTTTGTGCCTATTTACAAAAACAAAGGAGATATCCAAAATTGTTCTAACTATAGAGGCATCAAGCTCATGAGTCATACTATGAAGTTGTGGGAGAGAGTTATTGAACATCGCCTAAAGAGGGAGACCAAGGTTTTCGTAAATCAATTTGGATTTATGTCAGGAAAATGTACCATGTAAGCTATTTTCTTGATGCGACAATTAATGGAAATGTATAGGGAAAAGAAGAAAGACTTACATATGGTGTTCATAAATCTTAAGAAAGCATATGATAAGGTCCCAAGAAAAGTCTTATGTTGGACTCTTGAGAAGAAAAAGGTAGCATTAAAGTATGTTAATGCAATCAAGGATATGTATGATGGGGCTACCACATGTGTGAAAGCTTGTAATGGAACATCAAGGTATTTCTATATCACGGTATGTGTTCATCAAGGTTCAGCTCTTAGTCCTTATCTCTTTGTCTTAGTGATGGATGAACTAAGGAAATATATTCGAGAAGAACTATCGTGGTGTATGCTTTTTGCAGATGATATCGTGCTTATTGATGAGACTAAAGATGGTGTTAATAGGAAACTGGAATTGTGGAGAAACACTTTGGAGTTTAAAAGATTCACGATAAGCAAGAGCAAGACGGAGTATATGAAGTGTGAATTTTCGCGGGTAAGGGTGATCAAGATACAGTGCATATACTTGGTCAAAAGGTACCCAAGAAAGATATTTTTAGATACTTGGGATCAATTTTGCAAAAAGGTTGTGAGATTGATGAAGATGTAAATCATAGAATCAGAGCAGGGTGGACGAAATGATGGAGTGCATCGGGATTTTTGTATGACCGCAAAATTTCCCTTAAGCTAGAAGGAAAATTCTATAGAACAACTGTAAGACCGACCATGTTATATAGAGTGGAATCCTGGCCAGCACATAGGCAACATGAGCATAAAATAGGGGTAGCAAAAATGAGGATGTTAAGGTGGATGTGTGGTTATACGAAGATGGATAATATAAGAAATGAGAATATTCGATGAAAGGTAGCAGTGGTACCAGTGTCTGAAAAGATGAGGGAGCATAGATTGAGGTGGTTTGGACACGTTATGAGACGACCACTGGATTCTCCTGTAAGTACAAGAATTTGTTACCAATAGCTTGACACAAAGAGAGATAAAGGTCAACCGAAACTTACCTGGGAAAAGGTAGTCAAAAAAGACCTAATGGAGTGAGATATAGATTGGTTATGTCTTAGGACGGAGTGGAGAAAAGCTATAGGTTTGGTGGAGGGTTAAACACATTAGTATTGCTATGTTACAGTTGTTCCCTTTTTTTAGTTTTTTTGCTCTTCATTTTTTCCCTCCTCCTTTCACCCCTCTTTTATTTTAGCATATTTTTCATCTCTTTTGTCTTATTTTTACTTTTTCTTCCCATCTCTCTTTCTCTTTCTTTATATTATTTCCGATCTATCATTGAGTTTATTTATCACCGACCTCAATTAGCTTAGGTTAAAGGTGTTATTGATATTGATGATGTAATTTTAGCTATAAAATAAAGTAAAATATTTATGATATAGAATACATATACTAAAGAGCTAGTTATAGGTTGTGAAAATGCAAAATAGATAGGGTTTGAAGATTCGTTTAATAATATAATCATTTAACTAGAGGGGCCTATAAAAATCATGGTTGTTGGGCATAAAATCAAATTGAAAGGGTCACTTGCATAGTCTTCAAACATTATTAATTGATTGGGTGGCTTTAGCATAAACATTCTGCACAAGCCCTTTATGTCTGTGGTGTTTAAGCTCTCTTTGGCTACCTTCCATCGCCTCATAAATCTTCATACACCAATCTTCACGGCATAACATGTGCCATGCACCCTCCAAAGTGAACAAAGACAAATAAACATCACAGAATTTGAAAACAAGAAGAATCCATGAAATAACCCGCGTTTTTTAGAGATTCGTCTTTAATAGCCTTGTCTTGTCTTCTTTTTTTTTTTTTTTTTTTTGATTCAGAACCAAAAAAGAGAAAAGCGACGTCCTGAATAGTGAAGCCAGCTAGCTTCAAGTTATTGATACATCGAGTGTGATTTGTGAAAATCTCTTTTGTTACAAATTTACCGGATGGGATGGTGGCCATCTATATTGGTGAAGGTTCTACTTTCTCTGGATATCATATGAATTCCATTCGATGGTTCTCATGGGTTTCTTAACCGATTGTTTTAACTTTATATATAGACCCTCGAATCAACCTTTTCTAGGTCGCTGAGTATTCTCTAGTACTCTTGCTTACTATTGCATTTGATTTCTTCCTATCTCACATCTCAACACACACAACTCATTAGTATATGTCAAATCTTCAATGTATCATGTTAGAACTTATAATTATAAAAAGTTTAAATTTTACACTGTTAGCCGTTATCATTGGTATAAATTTTAGGATAATTATTGTAAAAAATAATAAAAGTTTATCGTAATATTTTGTGATTAAATAATAGTATAAAAATTTATGTGTTTACAATGTGAGCTTATTTACTTGAATGATAATGATCATAAAAAAATGACTTAAGATATTTTGTTTTTTTTCAAAGAACAAAATGGTGGAATTTTTGTAAATAAATATAATAATTCTAAGACGGGTTTTGAAAAACTGTCTTAGAAGGTTTTATGCTATTTTAAATTCTCTGTCTTCTCTCATGCTTTTTAGTATTGTGACCCTCTCACTCCCCCTTTAGGGTTCCCTCTTCTCTCACGCCCTTTAGGGTTTCATCTGCTCTTCCCCTCTTTGGATTTTTCCTAAACCCCAATAACCTCAACGCTCCTCTCAAGTCCAGAATCGGCGCCCCAAAGCAGAACGGGAATGGCGTCGCACTCCACCGCTCTACGCCGGTTATCAGGGAAGGAGCGGAGGGCGTAGAGCGCCGTCGCGACTTCTTTTCTTTCTCTTCCCTTTTTGTCATGGATGAGTGTCGCGAGGGCGTGGATGAAGCTCGGGAAAGCTCTGATGGTGGCCTTGTTGACGTGGAGGACAACGAGGCTGGTGAGGAGGGTGGCGGTGAGGGCGCGACAGTCGGAGGGGGCAGAGGAGGAGAGGCCGACCTTGGCGTCGTCGTCGAGGGAAAGGTAGAGGAGGAGGCAAGTTTCATTGTTACTGTTGATCAACCAATCACACTAAGGTGATTAATCTTAATTTTTATGCATGATTTGGTATAGAATATATTACTTATGCAATTTTACACTTTTTTTACTGATCTTTTGTAACTCAACTTTACATTTTTTTCTTTCAAGTTTCTTTATAGTGCCTAGCATCTCCATTTGCTTCTTGTTGTTCTTCATTTCAAAACTTGGGAGCACGTCAATTGGCAGTTTCGATGCGAATGCGGTGGTAATTTCAATATTTTTGTGCATGCTCAGAGGAATGTCAGACTTATCTTTACCGATTCATCCAATAACATGCTCTGTAGAATCATTAGCTATCTATTCTATTGTTATCCCCAACTTGTATAAGTTTTAATTCGCTGAATTTACTTGTGCTTTTCTTGCTTTTTTATGTGGTAGGATTATCCATCTTGCACAACTGAAAGAACAAGAATATGCCCTTTGCTTCTTTGGGTATGGTGGTCAGGTCATATGGTAGTCTCCGACTCTCCTATTTGAGTTTATGGAGTGCGGCTATAAATATGTAATGATTATATGAGAAGTTTGTGTTAAGTGGGAAGAGTGATCCCAAGTTAGTTTTGTTTACAGCAAATGGTGGTTTTTTTCCTTTAGAGAGAGCCTGTGTATAATAACCTAGGTTTGATAGATAAAATAAGGAAAGAAAGGAAATTTTAAATTTATAAAATTCTGTCGCAAAAGCCTTAGTGACGGATTTAGCGACGGAGTCTGGCGCCAGGAGCGTCACAGGTGCTGGAAGTTGGCGCCAGGAGCGCCACAGTGGCGCCAAGGGCGTCAGATGCACTGGTTTTTGGCGCCATCAGCGCCAGAGTGGCGCGATTGGCGCGGCATGTCGGTCAGGACTAGTATAAAAGGCCATTCACGCATTTTTGAAGGCCAAAACACTATTCCTCTTCTTCCTCTGGCCCAGGCAGCCATTGATGGGCATGGGGAGCTCCATAACTTCATCCCACCTCACCTAAACGCCTTCTAATCACCAACAAACATGATTAGAACTCTGTATGAGCTAAATTCCAGCCTAAAATTTGAGAGAAACCCCATTTTCCTGAGATTCATCAGAGAGAGCTGAGGTGGAGAGGAGAAGAAGGCGTTTCTTGGATGCTAAAGCTGGGAGAAGGGATTCTCCGGCCTTCCTCAACGGTTTTGAGGTAAGAAACTCAGCTTTCACCGGTTAATTTGTGAATTGGGTAATGGGGTGAATAGTAACCTATCTGTGATAGGGCTGGAATTAGGCTTAGGTTCTTTAGAAAAGTATGATTAGGAGGTTGGAGTCTTGAGGAATATGGGACCTTGAAATTGAAGTTCTGATGAAGTTTGGTTTAAAAATCTGAGATTGGTCTGAGTAGGAAAAGGTTGAAGTAAATGGAAGGTACTAGGATAGGTATGAACCTAAGTACCTTTATATGAATTGTTCATGAGGCCAAATAAACGGTGAATATGCATTAATATGTCTGGTTTGGCCATGTTTGATAACTGCTGGTTTATGAATTTATAGAACAGTGAATTGCCTAATAGAGAGTCTTAGA
>PYAF01005652.1:396120-407340 GCA_007407185.1 Glycine tomentella
ATAGGTATGAACCTAAGTACCTTTATATGAATTGTTCATGAGGCCAAATAAACGGTGAATATGCATTAATATGTCTGGTTTGGCCATGTTTGATAACTGCTGGTTTATGAATTTATAGAACAGTGAATTGCCTAATAGAGAGTCTTAGAAAGACTCTGAGGCCATGGTCAGGCTGAGAATGGTCCTACTAAGGATCTGTGAGTGGCCTATGAAGTGGTTGAACTGATAACCTTAAGATAGAGGATTGGGAAGCTATGTAAAGGAATCATGTTTCCTTTCATTTCAACGGTTGAGAACCGTTGTCAGATGCCTGGTATAATGAGTCTGATATTGACTGTGCTATTTGATTGCCAGAGGGCGAGACACGAGGGTGTCAGCAGCATGGATCAACCAGCTAAAGGCTGAGGATAAAGCACGGCCATACCAGGTAAGCTCAGTGTTCTTTGGAGTGATTTCCTGGTTTGGAGGTCACTGTTTATTAGCTATGTACTTGATGATGAGAATGAACACTATACTAGTGTTCTATGAATGATGATAAACCTAACACTGTGATTGTGTTAGGAATGATATTGGATTGCTGGTAGGTATGTCAGACATGTATATGATAATTAGTGTTAACTAAACCCTAGGATAGGGGATGAATGGTATTCTCCTGATTAATAAATCCTATAAGTGTGTTCTGTGATAGATGATCAGCTAACACTGTTATAGTGTTATGCTTTACATTGATGTTACTGTGATATTGAGAACATGTCATTATGGCATGCTGGTATTGATGTTAGATGGACACTGTGAGAGTGTCATACTTTGTATTGATTATGTGATTAGGTGAGCATTCTCTGGCCAGGAAATAGTGGACTATGGACCCCTTGGGAATGTGCCCTTAAGTAGATGATCTCCTTTGGGATAATCCATAGGCGTCCATGTAAACCCTGAGTAGATGTGCCTTTAAGTAGATGATCCTATTCAGGTATTGGGCGGCAAGTCCTGAGTTGAGAGATTCCTCAGGCAATATGTGTACAAGTCCTGAGTTGAGAGATTCCTCAGGCAATGTGTGTAAAAGCCCTAAGTTGAGAGATTCCTCAGGCAATGTGTGTGAAAGCCCTGAGTTGACAGATTCCTCAAGCAATGTGTGTGAAAGTCCTGAGTGGAAGATTTCCTCAGGCAATATATGCTAAAGTCCTGAATAAGTGGAGAACCTTTAAGTTTATAATTCTCCTCAGGCATTGATTTAAGTTTAGTAAGGTTTTGGAGATTTATACCTGTCAGATGAGTTGAAAGCTCATTAAGCTTGAGAGAGAGAGAGTCTATTATTAGACATACTATCTCTCAGTATTGGTGATGAATGTACCGATCTAGTGAGGTGTACATAATCCAGAGTAGATGTGGTATGGGGTAAGAGAACTGAGGTGACTAGTGTTAGGCCACATTCCTATTACATTACATTTCCTGAGGTGAACCAGGGGGAGTAAAGACCTCCAAGAACCCTGGGTTTACTGGGATTTTTATCTCACCCCATGTGGGGTTTATGTTGCAGGTTCATAGAACAGAGAAGATAGATCCTATGGTCAGAAGCACACCAGAGTCGAGCATTAGGAGCTTGTTGACCGGAGTCTGAAAGATTTGAGGCTCTTTATGGTGTATGTATATTGAGGTAGTTTTCTGTCTCCTGTCATATCTATGAAGATATGGTTGATATCTGCCTGGATTTGATTGTTTTGTTTGGTTTTATTTCTCTGGATCAATAAGGGCTAAATGTATATATGTTTGAGTTTATTCATGCTGATATTATTGTACCATACATAATGTCTCAAGAAATGCGATCTTTACATGCTTCCGCAGTTTCATCTGCTTTACCATAGAATTTGATGCTATTCTGATATTATAATAATGTTAATACACCAAGTGCACATGGGGTGTTACACTGTGGGTGGTATGCAAATATGCTTGGTATTAGGCTTAAGAGTCTTTATTTTTGCTAAAAACAATTCTGACTTATTTTCTACCTGAATAGACAGTTATGAAATTTTAAGACTTTTATGATACAAATGATCATATGGAAACACTTTTTTGTCAATACTAGTTTATTATTTTATTGCATACTTTTGAATTTGATATTATTTTATGGACTTCTGTATATGTTATGGATATATTTGGGTTGGTTATTTCAACATTGTTGTGGTCTGAACTTGAACACCCACCCATTTTTATATGTAGTTGGCATATTAAAGTTGGTTGAAATTTTGTCACCCTCATTTATAATCATGCTACAAGTATGTTGTGCTCCAACCTGATTTCACTGAAGTTTCATATACATGCTATGATTTTTATGTCTGAAGTGCATTAAAATGAGCAAAACCTTGTGTGTCTTTGGTTTCACCACCTTAGCTAGCATAGTTATACAATTTTCTGATTGATGGACGTTGTTATTCTTGTTTATTTTAATGCTTACACTACTAGACAAGTAGTTTTTTACTATTAGCTGCTCATTTCCTATCCACTGCTTTAACATTTCAGGTTCAATTGTCCATCGTTGTAATTAAATATACCCTTGTTTGTTCTTATTTTCCTATATTTACAATTTGGTTTAATTTTACTATTGAAAATTTGCGTACATCCCTAGTGTCTTCCAAGGAAGATGAAGACAAAACATATCATTTGAACCAAACAAGCTCTATATATGTACTGAATTTATCTCTTCATTTTGCTTTTTTAAACCAACTAATTAGTCTTTGATTTAGGGAACGGTTGAAGGATGTCTTTCAGCAATTAGTTCCTTCGCCAACATCATTGCCCCATTATTTTTCAGTCCATTGACAGGTATAACTATTAATTAAGAGAAAAATCTAGCAGCATATATAGTACTACTGAATGATAGATATATGTTCAGCCAATACAAACAAGTTTAAATTTGATTAGGAACACAAATATACTGAGGCCAATATCACCTTTTTTTACTTAATCCATGCTTGTTAGATTCTTGTGTTAAAGACGCGGTGCGTACTAAGGAGATACTAAGATAATAGAGGAGCAAGTGCAGGAGCTGTGGAAGCCGAGGTTCATTTTGTTTATAGTTTCTATTCAATTGAAGCTATGGATGAGCAAACAGTGAAGCACCTTCAAAAGATATCTAATTGAAGTCTTACATGTAGAATTAAAATGATTAACAAACATATATAACTTTCTCTTGTTGCTTGAACTTGAATAATAAGTGTTGGAACTCTGCAGCCTATTTGTTTGTGGACAAAGAAAGATACCAATGTGATTGTTGGTTGGACCAAGATGGCAGGTGATGATTTATCTCAATTAAAAATGCTCAAGAGAGACAATATGTGATTATACTCAATTTGTGTGTTTTGCACTGTATTCTTGTTCTCAGATTGTTTATATTTAATAGTATTTAGTGTAGTTACTAAAGATGGTTCCAGAATTACAAAGTCAAATAAAAGTAAAATGATTTAGCCTTTTGTTTTATTTTGTCCATTTTTGTAAGTCTTGCTTCTTACTTACCTTTCTTTTGGCCTCATGCATTTGGCCTTCATCTGAGTGTTATAAGCTTTTAGGGATTGTGTTCCTATAGTCCAAGTCAATTTCATTTTGTCCCTTCTAAGTATTGTGTTGTATTGCTATGTATTATACGATTGTTATTGCTATGTCCAAGCTTTTAGGGATTGTGTTCCTATAGTTCAAGTCAATTTCATTGCGTCCCTTCATTTGGTCTACTACATCTGATTCACCTGTCCACATGGTGTCCTTGTTGACTCTTATATGTATCATGTATGGTTCTCCAAAGAATTCAGCTCAATACCTTGACAAGGTTTGCAAAGCTACTTGTTAAGAAGACTAATCTGATTTTCATTGATGTTTTGGATAGATTCATCTTACTGCTTCTAGTTCTAGATTGATTTTTCACCTGACTTCATGTTTTTGGGTCAATATCTACTTAAAGATGTTCATTTATATTTATTTCTTTTCTTGTTTGATTATTGTTCAATTTCCTTTCGGTAGATGTGAATCCTTTAAATTAAACATATTAGCATGTCTTATTGTGGACTAGTTCCTTTGTTTAGGAGAAGGACTATTGTTTGGAGAGAATTATATCCAAGGAACGTTTAGAGAGAAATACTTTATTATTTTAAATGTATATTTTATTTTTCCAAGGAACATTTGATGCAGCCTTGGATGAGTTCTATAGCAAAATTGAGAGCCAAAGATCTGAACAACAACAGAAAGCCAAAGAAAACTCAGCTTCTCCAGGATCAGGTTGGTGCTCTTGCCCTGTTGTCCAAACTAACACACTTCTAGAAAGTCAAGTGAACCATGTTGCACACTATTGTTTCTGGAAGGTCCATACTTCCATATCACACTACTTAATTCCAAAAATTATTGGCTGGTATGTCAAGAGTATGACATGCTTATGGCCATTTATGTCAATTTTTATACATTAACAAAATTTAATTGTGTTGGGTGAAAATTGACTAAAACCATGAGGAACTTGCTTCTGTTTTGCATTATGGCTCATCATTCAGGATTGGAGCCAATAATGGAGGTTGGGTTGGAGCATTAGGCTTCTAACTGTAGCCTATTCGGTATATATAGAATGCTTTTTTTGTTAGTTGTGCCAAACTTAAAATTGAAGCAATTATGATGCAAATGACTTTTCTTTTTGGATAAAGTGCAATTTACTTTTTGCCAGATGTTTTCATGATGAAGATTTAAGAGCTGATCAACAACTTGAGTGGACCCAGCTAGATATGGAAATGGCCTTTACTCTTTGTGAGGAAATGTTGATGCTTAATGAAAAATTTATTAGAAAGGTTAGTCTATACTATTTGTAATCAGACCTCTGTAACAAGTTAAAACTCATTGATTTTGGAATAGTGCAAGCAATAAAGGGTGGTACAACAAAAATCCAACGTGACTGTACTAAAGCATATCACGGTATGTTATTTAAAATAAAATAATGTGACTGTACTATAATAATTAATGGTAGTAAAATAAATACTTAATAAAAAGAGGGATAAAATCTCACAAGAATATGACTTGTGTACTATCATCTAGGAGAAATAAGGACATTTTAATGAAGTAAGAAAAATTCAAGATTGTGGTGGATTAATAGATAATAAACATAACAAAAAAGAAGAAAAATAATTAGCATATTCCAACTTTGTAATTTTTCTCTTTTCTCTCATTTTGTTCACTTGTACTGAATACTATAATTGAAATAACGAGTATCAACTTTGTCGTTGTGGTTCTTTGTGCTGTCTTGTTCAAAAATGTTACTCACATTATGCCTTACTAAGTATCCTTGCATTTATTAATTCGTTATGATAGTGCTTACTAATGAGGTACATAGTAACTCTTATTTAATTCATGGAATGTATTTTTAAAGTAATATACTATCACTTGTTGTTTCATATCTTTTCCATTTGTGTCAAGGGACCAATAAGTTATATATTATATAATTAATGGATAAGAATATACTGCAGAATGAATTCTGCAATACCCAGAGCTAGTGCTCCTACAAAGGTTCACTTGTATTGCATTTCTACTCCAACGATGATATATATATATATATATATGTTGTTATATATATTTTTACTCCAATGTATAATGTTATTATTATTATTATTATTATAGTAGACTTCTAAGACGGTTTTTACAAAAAAGTCGTCCGAGAATCCTCTATTTTTTATTAAAAAAAACATTCTAAGACGGTTAAATGAAAAACCGTCTTAGACAATATACTTCTAAGACAGTTTTTTGTTCATAACCGTCTTCAAATAGGACATTCTAAGACGGTTATGAGCAAAGAACCGTCTTCGAATGTCCTATTTTAAGACGGTTATAGCCTATAACCGTCTTCAAACGTGACATTCTAAGACGGTTGTGACCTATAACCGTCTTAGAATGCTGTAAAAAATAAAATCAAAAATCAAAAATGATTTCTAAAACGGTTTTAGGCTAACAACCGTCTTAGAATGTGACATTCTAAGACGATTCAATAACCATCGTAGAATGTCTTATCTTTCAACGACATTGGTTATAACGACGGTTCTCGAACCAACGTCGAATAGGTCAAATAACCAGCTAGAAAGCACTGTTTGTAGTAGTGACATTTTCAACATTAACTCTTGCCGTAAAATATTATGTTATGCATGAATTTATTTGAATGCTTTAGTCTAAGTGTCTAACTGCTCTAAAATAATTTGGTAAGAAAGTTTATTTGAATGCTTTCAATTAAGGATTTTTTTAAATATCTTGTGTGTCAGCACACAATTTTAGACTAAACTTCATTCTGAATTTCTGATCAATCCATTAATCTGAGCTAGAAAATGGAAGCTATGTTCAAATGTAAAACAAGCAATTAAAAAAAATTCATGAAGAATTGCATATCAAATTATTAATGCACTACAAAAAAAAGTTGTGTTTTATTGACAAAAAACTTTCGACGAACATTATAAACTGCCACAAATATAAATAATTTTACTATCTATTTTCGTTCTTTTACTCTTTTCTCATGATGCTCTATGTCACTTCATGATTCTGTGTCACACAGCTAATTTAGAAACCAACTTAAAAAAAATTATATTATTTGTTATTACTCAAAAGTTAAAAAACCTAGGGTTCATCATTCAACTCGTCTGTAAGAAGTGATGGTTCTCCCATCGCTGTCAAAACTCTCTTGCATGCATCAAGGGCTCTTGGATTCAACTAATGGAAGGACACGGTGCAAGAGATGAAGTTGTGCACGATGCATTGTGCTAACATCGGGTTTCCTCGAAGTTCAATTTGGTCGTTTTTGCCTCTGATCTCTATTGCAAAGGCGCTAGGTTATTCTCCCTACACTCTCTCTTTTGATTTTGAATCACACAATGTCTCCCTCAACAGTGATTTCAGCATTCAAGTTCGATTAGGTTTTTACTTCCCTCTTTTTTCTTTTTGTCATCGATTGTGTTGATCTTCTCCTCATTGACTAAACCATTTTGCAATTCTCCGATATTTTGAATCGTACAATGTCTCTACTAGGTTTTTGCATTTTGTGCTTGTATTTTGAGTTGTTTGAAGCATCTTTGATTACTAAGAATTATAACTATGAATTTTCTTTTTTAACAGCTTAGAAGGAAGATGAGGAGTAGCAAAATCGATTCCTGAAACAGATTATCAATTGATAGTGTTCAAATAGAGTAATATTGTAATTGCAATCTTCAATAATCATAAATTGTTTGATTTAATTTCATCTCTTTAATTATTTTTCATCTCAATTGATATGTGGTGGTTGGTTTCGCAAATTTAGGTTGCTTGCAATGTGTTTGATGAAATGTCTTATTTAGTTCTACTTTTGAAAAAAAAATATATAATACCTTATATTATTTATCCACTCGATTCATTTATCTTTTCTTCAACTAAAATGATGATCAAGTGACTCAAAGTAATAAGGTAAGATTTAAATCAACACCAACACGCTGTGAGCAAGGAAAATGAGATAGAGCTACCAAGGTTGCAACTGGGGGAAGTGTAAGTAATGTTTCATTATTTCATGTTAACTCCCTACCATTAAGATCTAACATTGTACTTATTAACGTTATATATTTTCCAACTCATATAACCTAAGAGAAATTAATATTTATTGCTGTAAGACATTGAACTCAATCAATGGTATACTTTTGAACCCAAAACAGAAACTTGGCAACTTATGTACCTTTAGTAACATTTAGAAGTTTATTTTTACTATTCAACGATCTGATTTAGAATAGTTATAATGCTATAGGATGTGATGTTCCAGGAAATAAGGCACTCTTGTGAAGATCCAAAAGTATTGGCTACTCAAGCTAAGGAGTAGTATGATAAGGTACTAAGCAACATTGTCTGGTTATTTTCCTTCCTTGCTAGAGGTCATATGAATATTGTCCTCTTTCATTGTGACATTGATCAAATATCAATTTTTCAATTAGTAAGATTCGATAGTTACTTTGTCCATGTTTGAGTTTATACTTATAATAACCATTATGATATGGTGGTCAAATAAATGCAGAAAATTTAAACAAGAATCATAAATGGTGACATCTTTAATAGTTCCACATGGTGTGCCAACTAATTGATAATTGGATTTCAAACAATACTGCAATGAGAAAATAATAGAAAAGAAATGGCTTGTGACATCTTACTTAAGGAAAAATTACACTTGGCAGCTATTGATCTTATTGAACTGTGCAAAGAAGCCAAAGTTGAGAGCTTAAGCTATTAGGTGAATGTACTTTTGATCTTGTTTGTCATAGAATAGAGGTTCATTAATTAAATCTCAAGTATACTATACTTTTTATTTCTAAAAGTGGTTTTGAACTCCTATGTTGAAACTAATTGCAGGAGGATATCATCTCCATTGATTTCTCAATTGAGTTACCCTTTAGATTGAAGCAACCTATGGTTAAAGTAGCTACTCAGGTTTTCTCTTGACTTTTTCGCCTTTTTATTTCCTAAATCTGAATAAAAATATGTAGTAGTGGCTATGGAATATTGGAGCATCACTCTATCTATAATCCATGTAAAGTAGCTTATTATGCTCTCCTTTATTTACTATTTTACTTATTTTGACATTGGATGAAAAGACTAACTTAAGTTAGTTTGATTTCAATCTAATTAATGTTATAAAATTCAAGTGCATTAAGGCTATTAATAACCACTAGATCGTAGATGCTTGAATCTGATTTTTTTTTGCTTGGTAGAGTACATGTCTTCTGCTTCTTTTTTATTGTTATTTATGAAATTGTAATTTCTTTTTCTTGTTTCATGTCTTATAGTTCAAATTTTTTTGGTCAACTCATGCCTTTGGTTGGTATTGACTGGTCAGAGAGGTGTTGCACAATTATTCTTTGCTATCAAGGTATGTTTATCTTGTCCTTGTCTTTAGATGTTTTGAGACTGCTTCAATATGATAATGTGGTTAAATCATCTTAATACCATGAGGTTAGTATTGCATGAGACATGTTACTAGGAGAAAAGTAACCAAGAGAGAGAAGAGATTTAATCAAATTGGGTGGTGTGATTAGGGAGAAAATGTTAAATTACATTGCAAGTCATTTTCTAGCACAAGACTAATAAATGGAAGGTGTGTTTAGGGATGTGTGCTAAGAAGGCAAAGGAATAGGAATAAGAGCTATAAAGGTATGATGAGACTGTAAGTGTAAAAGGCTCCAAAAAAAAAGTACATATATATAATATCACTACACTTTTTCTTGAAAGTATACTCACCATAAAAATCAATATTTTATTATTTTGCATAAAAAAATTTACCGCCCTTAAATAATTCATTATTCGTGAAAGAAAGTTACTGATCTCCCTAACAACAAATGCTAGTTCATGTGTTCTCCAATCTTTCATATGTAATTGATTCCTTTGGGTTGTTAAATGATGAACAACCAGTAGATGATAAATTGAGACATCATCAACTTGATGATAACAAGGAGCAAAATCTTTTACAACAAGAAGACATTGTTGAGGACAACTCCAATGATTGTTGGTGGCTAGAAGCCATAAGAGTTGTTGAGGATATGGAGAATAAGCAAACAAAGCCAGAGCTTAGCACCATGGTTAGTACATTTTAATCTTGCTTTCAACCCTACTATTTACATTACAATGACAATAAGACTCCCTTGTTAGTTATTATCTTGCTCTACAACAGGAAAAATGTCATATGCCTTTTATTTAGACTATGGCAGAGTGTGTTCCCCAATATGCTAGAATTTATGTTGGAATATAGGATGATGTGGATCAACTCTATGTTGTGCATTCAACAAACTCAATCTATGTTGTGCATTCAACAAACTCAATCTAATACAAAAGTTTGAATCTCTGACAAAAGAAATGATAGTTACAAAGAAGTGTTTCCAATACTTGCAGGGGAAAATTATGATATATTTTGCATTAAAAATATACAACAATAATAAATAGAGAAAAATAGGTTTGTGTACCAAGATGTGCGTTCTTGAAGCAACAAAAAAATTTCTTCAATAGTGTGAAGACTCTATGTGTATCCACACCAAGACCAATCTCTGCTATCAACTCTTTGATGAGTAAAATTCTAAAAAGTAAATCATCTTTTTACCTTTCAAGTCTAAAACTTGGCTTGAACTTTTCTAGTTTGTGTATGATACACTTTGTCTCATGTAGATGCTTCTATTTATAATGTTAAAGAGATATGAATTTGGGCCTTTTTCAAAAAGAAAAAAAAGGAAAGATTTTATTTAAAATAATTTCATATTTCCTTATTTTTATAAAAATAAAATTATCTTATATCTTTTATTTTAAGAAACTTCTTGATGTAAGACAAAGATAATTTACAATTAATCACATGACTAATTACGATAGTTAATCACATGATTGATTCTGATATGTAACAATAAAATATTATTCTTATTTTATAGACAACTTTCACATTTATAAAATAATGCTCCTTTTTATATTAATTATATTCTTGGTGCTAGCAAAAAATATAATTATATTCCACTAAATATTTATTTGATTAAATTAAATTCTCTAATTTAATTATCTAATAAATTATTATTTTTTGCAAAGATTGGAACACTTGTTTATATGTGACCATGTAGGTTCAATACTAATATGGTAGTGAATTAATCATAATTAATTTGCTAATTAAGGTAGGCGTCTAGCAACACTCCCTAACAGGATAGCATGGAGTAACATCTTTTACTGATAGAAGGATAATGTAATATTTCATTCCATCATTTATAGCTCAAGGTTAGAATATAATATTGATGTCAAACTCTAATAAGTTAACACATTATATTTAATCAATGAATGACTCAAGAAGCTTTTTTCTTCTTTCATTCAATTGTCCTCACTAAGATCTTAATTCTATCATAAAGCTCAAACTCATTACCTAAGAGTTGATGGATTTCTTCTTGATTAATCATTAATTCTACAAGTATTTAATCACAATGTTCATTCAACTTGTGTCATAAGACATTAGGTGTCTAAAATTAAAATATAACAAATAACTTGTTAATTACTATGATAATTTCATGTAAAAAAAAAACTATTATATTTCTTCTTGAGAACTTCCTATTATATCAAGATAATATTAACTATTAGAAATTATCAATTGAGTCAGTTCAATGGTGACACCTACATATACATCATCTATATATGCAATTTAATAAATGAGATCTATTAATCTTTATCCAATAAAGACCATTATAT
>PYAF01005652.1:407440-422403 GCA_007407185.1 Glycine tomentella
AATTTAGATTAAAATTATAAAGAACTTGTTTCTCATTATCATAATCTCTATCATGATAACAAATCTCTAATTTTAATCAATGACTTATCAAATTAATAATTTAATAAAATAATAAATATGATAATAAAATAAATAATAATTTTTTTTACTAAAATTGATAACATGATGAATTAGATCTTAAGCATACATATTTATCCCCAACAAGAAATACTTATATTTAATAATCAATTGCGCTTCGAATACAATTGTATAAAAAAAACTTCATTATCTAACCCAGCTCTTAGTCTTTCCAACATTCCTCATAGCTAGTTACAATTTTTTTTCTTAAAAACTTCTTTGCTTCTTTATTAGTCTTTTGATTATATCACTCTTAAGTGTTTATCCCTATAGGTGAGGCAGAATCTGATTTGGAGAAAACCTTCGCAACATTATTTTTCTGGTGTATGCTTTAAAATTTTGTCGTTTGCATCTTTCATAAAAGAAAGCTCAAGATTATATTTGCTGCTATGCTTTTAACCGAAAACTTTGGAATTTTATATTGTAGGTAGAGATCTAGAGAGACTTGTAAAAGAGAACGAAGGTAATATTTGTAGCTAAAATACACATTTATTTTCTTTACTTCAGTTTATTACCTTATCCTAGTAAAGTTATTCTAGCTTTTATGACCATAGCATGGTAGTTTCTATGAGCTCATTTTATTTACTATGAGGATAATTTTTTGTTATGTGGAAAGTGACATGCTAATACTGTGAATTTCTATTTTGATACAGGGGATGACTAGGTGAAGAGATACTAGTCAAGAGATAAGAGATTAATTGTATTGCTTTCTTTAATCCTAAACTCTTATTTTGTTTTGGTTTTTGTTTTGAATTTGGACAATGACTGAGATTGATGTCTTACCACTTGGTAAGCATGATTTTCTTTTATGATTTTTCTGTGAAAAATGTATGTAAAAGGAAATCACCCTGAGAGATATACCTTGATAGCTAGGGAAAAAAATGATTGATGTGTTCATAATTTTATAATGTTGAATGATTTCATGGAACAGTTCTTGCTAATTGTTGATATTATCCCATAATTTTCTTATTGGTTCCTCTATTGGTTTCTATATTTATTCATTTTTATGAAATAAATTCAAGTGTTAGTTTTTTTTGTCAAAAACCAAATACTGCATTTAAGGTATTATGGTGTTATTCTTAAATAAAATTAGCATTTCATCTAGATAATTATTCTTAATTTTAGTTATAAGAAAGTGATTATTATGATCAAATCTTCATTTTGATTAAAAAATCACTCCAATTATTTTTTATAATACTATATCTAGATTTCATTTTAAATGATAGGGATGCCTAGTTTTAAATAATAGTTGAGATTAAAGGTAAATCGGGATACATAACATTGAATTGTAAAGATTTTAGAAAGAAAGTTGCAAATTGACAATTTTAAATCCGTAGGGTTAGGTAATAATACTAGTGTAAATTGTTACATGTTGTGGCGGTTAAAATCTATCAATAATTGCAAGTTGAAAATTATTAGAAATAAAATTAGTGATGATTTTTAACTATCAATAAACGTCAAGGCTTTTGGGACAGTTTTTAAAAGTCAATACTAGCGGCTAATAAAATTTGTTAAAACATTTTGATAGATTTTTAGCTGTCAGATCATTTGTGGAGGTTTCTAACCACCACAAATTTTAACTTTTTTTGTAGTGATCAAATAAGCATCTCAGAAGATAACTTGAAATCTGAAATTATTGCTGCTATAATATTTGAAAAAGTCACAATGGTCTAAAGGATAAATATCTTCATTCTATTTTATCTTCACTTATTATTTGGACCTTTGCTATATTCCATTCAAAGTTTCAAATGCATAAATAAAGTCTTAAGTGTTAGAATTGTAAATGCTAAAGAAAAGAAGAGTAAAGGTATGTTTAGATACAAGTCATAAGTGTTTTTGAGAGTTTTTCTATTAGAAATATAGAACTTTTTTATTAGAAAAATTCTCACAAACACTTCTAATCTTATATCCAAATAGGCTCTAAGTTAAGGACATCTCCATCTCTACTAGCACTATTCTATCAGTAATTAAGTGCAAAGGGTAATGTGAAAATGATCTTTCAATTAAAGAATCGATAATAGTTCATGTTCGTAGTTAAAAGTAAGCAAAATTGTCTCATATCCAAATATGAATTACTTTGCCACTAGGGAGACATTTAGTTAAAAAAAAAGTTTTTTCATATTAGAAAAATATGATTTTTGGGAAAAGTTGATTCCTAGGAATCATGATTTCTGAGAATTTGAAATTTTTTGAAATAGTTTGATTAGTTTTAATATATTTTTTGAGAATTGAAGATTTATGTATATAACTAAAACTTTGTCTCCACTCAAAAAAGTTAGATTCTTGTTCTCTTCCTTAATTAGGAATATTTTTACGCAAAAATAAATTAAAATTAATCCCCAAAATTATAATTTTCTTGACAATTTTTTTTTTATTAATTGTATATCAAATATGAGAATCATAATTTTCTATTCTAAAAACTTTCCGTCTACCTAACCCCCTAAAAACCAAATAAGCACATTTTCACTATTTCAAAGAGACAGCAATACATATACTGACTCATTATTTTAATATTTTTAGCTAAAAAATGTGTTTTAACATTTTAGAAAAAGTAGTTTGTGATAAATAAATAAAAATGTCATACACTACATTTAAAAGATTGGTTTAATTTAAATTATATTAATGACAAAAAAGTTTATTTAGTTGCAAGAAAATGAGTGGTTTTGTGAAATTCTCCTAGAACAAATAAAATGTTTGTTTTAAAAAGATTTTAGCAATGAAAGTTTTTCTTTGAGAAAAATAACCAATTTTAGTTCGCCGGCAAAAGTGATGGAATTTCTGTTCAAGTCTTTTTCGTGTTGGAATAATGAATATACAATTTTCCAGTAATGGTCGTTAGAAATGAATAGCTTTCACTCCTTTTATTCCTGTAATATATATAAAAGAATCGTGTTCTGGCGTGAAACTTTTCCCCCCAAACTTAAAGGAAAAAGGGTGCATATTTTTGTTGATGCACACCGGATGGTGCACATAGGTATTCACTGAAGACACTTGTTGCAACTATCACGCAGTTAATTCTATTGTGTCTATATACAGCATGTGAAGTGCGTGCTCACATATATGCCTTTAATTTGAAGCTTTCCATTTTATGTTTGTCACGACTCACGAATAAATAAAGCGTCACATATTAGAAGAAAGAATGGCTAAACATGATTTTTCTATCAACATATATATTTCCAGAATTCTAATGAAATTTGATTTGAATGGTCATTGCCATTGAAAAAGGAAAAACTTTTGTCTTGGCCAGGCATCATATTGAATTCAAACATATCTAGAATCTTACTGAAATGTTGCACAGTATACAGTCACAGAGGCATGGATGGAACATTTCATTAAAAGCATATTAAAGTTTATTCTAAATTAAAAAATAACTAAAGAATAAGTTGCATTTGGCACATATAGGGTATAGATCAACCAAGCTAGATGAGTTCTGGTTTTGAGTCCTTGAGCTAGCCAACATTTTTTTAAGATTGGAATCTTAAGTTTTTAGTAGCTCAAAATTGATTCGATATCATATGATCTGATAGCATTTGATATTTTAAGATATTGTTTAGATTAAGAATTATTTTTTATTCAAATGAATATTTTATAAATAATATAAATGTTTATATTTTTATAGTGATAGGATTTGTTAAATAACATAATATTTCTGTTGATATGGCTGAAACGAGATTAGGTCGAATAGGATATAGATACAAATAACTTTACTCATGCTTCATTTTGGAGGCTATTGCTTCCTGGACTCCCATATTTTTTCATGCATTTTTTTATAATATTTTTAGAGTAAATTACACTTTCTTTTTGTTTTTTTTTAGTTTATGACTTACTATATTCATACTCCTTCATGTTTTACCTCTACACAAGCCCTCTAACTTTTCGTACTTTTATTACAAGTGCACCCCTACACCGATAGAGTGTTAATTTCGTTAACTGAAATATCTCACCTGCGCGTTGCACATGCTTTTTTTAATGAAATTATAGGATTCTTATGCCCTCATCTACCTCGTCTTACACAAGGGGCACATGATTTCTGATAGAACATGAATAGTGCAGCTTCAACGAAGGAATCCGAGGCATACCCAGAAACCAAAACGTGGGAACCCGAGATTATTAACCCATTCAACATAAAAGTTCAAAGGGTAAGACAACCATAACTAGTTCAATGCATTTTATAAGGTTACACAACCAGAAAGAGCAAAGAATGATTCATCAAAATAAACTAGCAACGTAAATCATAACCCGAGTAATTAGAAATTAGAAACAAAAATTTTCGTATACCTTAAACAACATAACAAAAATTATCCTAGGGAAATGTTCAACATATCAAAATTAAACAAAAATTATCCCTGGAACCCCTTTCAAGAAGGGTTATTTGGACCTTTCAGAAAAAATAAAAACCGTCAATTAACAGAAACGTCAAGGGGTGCCAAAAAATGCATTTTTACAAAGGATGTACAAGTGTAATAAGTTATAAACTCAGAAGAGGCAAGTGTAATTTGCTTCATTTTAACCTTTTAGAATGATTATTTCGGTAGTCAAAAAGAGCGTGTATTCTGGAAATGAACATTCAAGAAGAAAAACAAAGTAGAGTAAGTAACATGAAAAGTGGAAGAAGCAATAGCCCATTTTGGATCGGGTCAACTGTTGGAAATAGATAGCCCAATACATAAACAAAAACGATTGTTCTCCAATAATTTTTCGTAAAAAAACAAAATAAAAAAAGAAGTGTTTGATTTTTATAATTAAGATTGATTTGGGCTTAGCCATCTTCCTACATTTGTCATAGTCCGATATTTATTTATTTTATTTTATTGAAAAAAAAAGAGGAAAGACCATGTTTATTGTTTGGTATATCTTCAGAGTTCATCTTAAGGTTGAAAGCTCACCCAAAAAAAGCTTAAGGTTGAATTTAGAGATTGCAATTGGGCGGATTGAAACGGGTTTAACTATTCAAATCTTCATCTATGCTAAAGACGGGATAAATTTAGGTTTATAATAGTTAGAGATAAAAAAGAAACTCAATCTCATTTTTACTAGATTTTATTGAGTTCAGAAATACACATGAAAAATCCATCTCATATTTTTTAAAAATGTATTTATTCATATACTTTAAATAAATCATAAACTAAATTATTAATAAATATTAATTCAAATGATATATATAAAAATAAATAACATAAAGATGTTTATGAATTAAATTATACTTTTAGTTGAATGTATAATTTTATTTCTTTATTTAATTAATATTATAATTATAGTATCACTTATTTAAATATTAAAATAATAATAAAAATAAAATATAAAAATAATGACATAATTATATATAATATAATAATAGAATAATTAGAATTATATATAAAATGTATAACTATATTATTTATAATTATAAATATACACATAGCATGCGGGTACAGGGAGCGGAACTGAGAGTGATATATCCGAATCGAGATCTCGCTTTTCTAAGTCGGAAGAAAAACGAACCGACTCCAAAACTGGTCAAAGTGGGTTTTTTCAGTCAAAGTCGAGGTGAGGCCAATGGATAGATGAGTACGGGGGTTTCGATTTTTATTGTGATGCCGAGTTGAATTGAAGTTCTCTCCATTTGGCAGTTCAGTTTCTTGTCGTCTTGAGTTCTCTCTAACACTCAACAAACCTTAATGTTTGCCTTCGGAGAATCGATTTTACTTTGGAGTTTGCTCGTTCATCTTCCCTTCCAGGTGATCACATTGCTACCCTGGTAGTTACAAAGCTTCTGTAGACGTCAATGCCATTATCCCATTCCTGATTTTTCTGTTTGTGGATGCTTGCTTACTGTTATTGCTCCTGTGTCAACTATAGATATCATGTTAATTCTGATGATGCCTGGGTTAAGCATGAACGTGTAAAACGTGCTGGACTTGAAACATTGCCTTTCACGGAAATTGTTATCATTGCAAATCCTCGCGGGGATAGCTTATCAAATCTCACTGAGTGAGTTAATGTTTGATTTGTGACTCACCCTTTCTTCATTTGTTTTCTTGTTTATTCTCTCTTGTTATATGGCATTATATTGCTTTTTATAGTTTTAGGAGTTCCTTGTCACCAAAGTGCCCAGTTATTTTGTTCTCATGGAAACAACTCCATATGTTGTACTTTTATTGCTTCCATATTTATCCTCTTAATTTCCTCATTGAGCCACATTAATTTTGTTAAAAACATATACGCATAAATTGGAATAATAATTCCTTATTTCACTCATACATTCATTCATTCATCACGTCTTAAATGAGATATATTTTTACTAATAATGTTAATAACATGAACACAATATTTGGAAACAATAATTCAAACTTTCTCTTATCTAGACTATTTTAACAACATATTCATATAGAAACAATAATTCAAATTCAAATTTTATTTTCAGCACTCTCCCTCAAGTTGGTGCATGAATATCGGTCATGCCTAACTTGTCAATTGTTTCTTCAAACACTCTTTCAGAAACGACTTTAGTCACTACATCTCAGCAGTAGTAGGTTCAAGAGGTGCTTCAAGATAGTCCACAGTAGGTGTTTCGATTATGTGAAGTAGACTTGGTGTCTCATTAGGTGGATGATGACTTTCATTGGTGAGATCTCTACTTGGATCATTAGAGGAGAATTTCAGGTGAAGAAATATGGGTAAGATTTGTGTTTGTGGGAGATTTTGGAATACCTTGTGTACTTCTTTGTGACTTTCAAATACAGGGTATGAAAGAAGAGAGAAAAAGGCATACAATGACTTTTGGCCAATTCACAAACGTTACATTGAAATTTGGTATTATTCAAAGCACCAATACGCATATCAAAGAAGAGAGTTAGGGATTTGAGAGAAATAAAAGTGGAATACAGGTAATGGTACGGGAAGAAAAAATGATATGTACATGAAGAAGAAAGAGAATTGGGATACAGGAAGGGATTTAGGGATTTGAGAGAAATAAAAGTGGAATACATGTACTAATATGGGAAGAAAAAATGAGATGTACGTGTGGAAATGTGAAGAAGAAAGAGAATTGGGATACGAGAAGAGAGTTAGGGATTTGTTTTTATTTTTTTTAAGAGAAACTGCTAAAAGAATAATGAAAACAAAAGCGAAGAAGAAAAATACTCTTGTGGCAGCGGAAGAAACTGAAATAGTGAGAAAAAGAATTACAATAAGAAGAAAATAAAAAATGATAGAGATCGAAGAAAAATTCTCTCATGGCAGCCAAAGATAATTTTGTTCATGGAGGATGTCATGACTCTGATTCATGGAGGGAATCTGGCTCTGATAACATGTTAAAAAGCATATACGCATAAATTGGAATAATAATTCCTTATTTCATTCATACATTCTTTCATTCATCACCTTTTAAATGAGATATATTTATACTAATAATGTTAACAAACTGAGCATAATATTAGGAAACAATAATTCAAACTTTTTCTTATCTAGACTATTTTAACAATTTGTTCCTATCTAAGAGAAACAATAATTCAAATTCAAATTTTTGTCGACCTAACATGGATATCAGGAAAGCTTCTAAACAAACAGCTATTCATAAGCAAAACTAAACGTATCTCATTGTCCGAAGGCTCCATGCTATGCGCAGGTAAGGAGGAGGGATATTGTACGCATTCTTACCCTAGCATATGCAAAGAGACTGTTTCCGAATTCGAACCCAAGACCAACAAGTCACCAGATATTCATAAGTGATTGATTATATTTAGCTACCTTAAGATGGGTTTAGTTAACTTATCAATCTCTCTGTATATGCTTTAGTGTGGCTCCCATGACGTATCCGTGGATTGACCATCGTAAAAAGGCATGAAAATTGATTCTGTTGAACATTAGATGTAAGGGATGGGAAGAGTTCTTGAAAATATTAACATTTGTCAACTACTCAACTCAGTCGAAACATGCCAGTAGACAACATAGGTAGGTACCCACTTCCATAAATCTTTCATTTCATAGTTCTACTAAACTCCTTATAGCATTTTTGTTCTTCTTCATAATAAATGCTCCAAGTTGAGAAGGTGCCCCCAGGATTCACCAAGATGCCAAAGCCTAATATAGCCTTTCTAGATATAGAAGCGGCTGTAGACTAGTGCTGAAACAAATGAGCAGCAGCTTTAGAGCTAGAGCCAAACTGAAAACACATCAGGAGATACAGCTTTTGTATGGTTTTTAAAAACTAAAATTATAACTTATCATTAATGTTAATCTTTAGTATCTTAGTCCACATGAGAAAACTTAACCTTGGAAGGAACCTTGGATTTCCTGAGGGATTCATCAGTACTTGTTTTTATTTGAAGAGTGGTAGGAAAATGGAAGAATTTACATGAATACACACCTAAAGGATGAAGGATGCTGATAAGCCTATGGCAGTTAACTAAAGTTTGCAAGAGAAAGAAGAAAGGGTTTAAGGCCATAATTGGGAAGGAGAATTCTGTCAGAGAAGGAGTGGAGGAGACTAACAGAATGGATAGCTGTCTGAGGGGATTGGCGAAGAAGATCCTAAGAATCATGAAGGAGAATGTGGATGAGGTGGGGTATCAGGAATTATTTGGGAATTGTGGGGTGGTTGTTGCCACAGGGCAGACTGGCAGACAACCTTCTCTTAATATTTCCTTTTCAAATTTCTTTTCCCTTCTTTCTTACATAATTTGTACAGTAATCGAGGTTAGTTCCATGAATTCCTATCAAATTTTAATAGTAAATTTCAGTTCCTATTAGAAAACTCTCTTTTAACCACATCAGGAGATAAGTGCAAGGGTAAGACTTTGTATAATGACTCTCTCTCATACCTTCACATAGCAAGGACCTTCAGGCACTGGGTTATGTTAGCTTTTTTAGGAGATAATTGCAAAAAATCAAGTAGGAGTAAGAGGAAAGTTTTAGAGGATGCAAAAAAATAAGATTCAAGCATGGTTGATCAAATGAAAAAAATGCTTCAAGCCTAATTTAAGATTCGGTGGCACTAGAAGGAAAATTATATCAGTCGGAAATAAGTTTAGCATGGATAAGATTATGGAGATGGATAAGCGAACATACTAGAAAAGATAATATTTCTTCAAAATTGAGTGGCATTTGTTTAGGAGAAAATGTTAAGTTCTTTCTGAAGATGGTTTGATTGCAAGGAGAAGACCAACAGATGTGTTCAAAAAGTAAATCAAATTGAAGATTCCTCAATTAAAAGAGGTTGAGGTAGATTACAACTTTAGGATAAACGATCAAAACATTCCTTGCCCTAAATTGATTTATTGAAATTTTGGTTTTGGATGGAGCCTAATAGCACCATATGATTTATGTAGCTGACTCCACATGGTTGTAATTCTTGGTTATGAACAAAATTTCACCCAAATAATCAGGTATGTAAATTGTGGACAGCATCTTCTTGTAGTAACAACATCCTTATTGTAGCAACTGTTATAACCACATCACCCTTGTTGCTGACTGCATAGTTTGCATTGACCTATAAACTAATAGTGATCATGATGTGACCACAATTGAACTTTAAACCCTGTAAATAGTTGTTATGTGATCCGAGCATTAGAATTATAATTTTAACTCAATTCCAATTTTTATTAAATTGGAATTGGTATTATGCTCCTATGTTTCAATTATATTTCTAAGCTTGTGTTAGATTCTTATTGCTTAAAAGTACCAAAATTTAAGCATGGTATCACTTGGTGTCTGAATAAGAGCATTAGAATGATAGAATTTCCAATGAGTTTTATTTAAATGTTCTCAAAGACAGGCCATGCCTCTGAATACACAACAGACTCACAATATAAAGATAGAGGCTATGCCTCTAAATAAACAACAGACTCACATTACAGAGGTGAAGCCTCTAATTCTAAACATTGAAGAGACTCACAAAGTAAAGACAAAGGCCATGCCTCTAATCACTAATTACTAATAGACTCACAATTGTGCGCAGCCAACTTATTTTCAATTTCCTTCAAATTCTTCTCAATCAGCTTGTTGAGTTCTTTCGGTTCTTCAGCATTATTTGGCAGGTCTTCACCTTACATGTACCGGAACATGGATGAGGCCATCTCCTTCTCATGGTTCTCCTGACGCTGTTTCTTCAATTGCTCTTGGGCTTTGGCAATCCTTTGCATGATGAAGCTCTCTTGGTTAACATTCTTACTTTCATCTAGTACAGATGCATCCAGATACCTTTGAATCACCTGTTTGGCTCTATCTGGATGTGGCCAAACCTCTGGCTTAGAATCCAAAGGACTGGAAATTATAGCGGATGCTGGGATACCACAAAGAATGGTGAGTTCACTCACATTGAGCATTTTTAGTGGTAAATCCTAAATTGGGATCTTAGACCACTTTTTAGTAGATCCTATAGTGCCACGTAGGATAGAAGATCTCTCAAGATCCCTCTCATCTTGTTCTTTAGTGGTGGATCTCATTTTGAAATATCAAGGAGAGAGAAAGAGGAAAAAAATTTATTCTATTTTGAATAATGTGTAGATCTTAAAGGGTTCTTTTACAAGAACTCATTCTCCATGTTAAAGATTTCTATCTCTTTTATTAGAAGATCTAATGAAGACCAGATCTTAATCTCAAGGTCCTTTAATGACACCCTTCCTCCTTTTCTTGGATGTGGATTTCCTTGCCGTGCATCAGAGATATAGGCAAGTTTCCCTTTTTTCCTAGTCATGGCTGCAATTGTGAAGAAAGTAATAAGGAATTAGAATCCTTTATGCAATAGTTACCCTACACCATCTGAGCTTTATAAAGAGCTATCTCACCTATCCCAATCGAAATTCCTGAAATCCTTGTTTTTGGACACTTGATACCACTATCTAGGGTTCCAAACAGAAAATTATCTAAGCATAAATGTTTTTTTTTTCGAATTTTACAATGATTGCATTGGTGTATTATATTGGAAAATATTTAAAAGGCACATGCGTAAATTGTTGCACCTTAATGCATTGCCATTTTTGGGGAATATGCAAAATATGGAACTTTTAGGGTCCGTTTGTTTTGACAGAAACTAGAGGGAAGAGAAGCTGGCCGGTCTTGAATCGAACCCTCATTTGGTTTGAAAAAGAGAGGAAATAAATGGATAAAAACAAAATTGGGTTACACTGTTTCAGACTTTCTGTGTTCTGCCAGAGGGAAATGGGAGATAAAGATGGGTTGGGTAGGCAAAGACCAAAACCCCTTTATTTTTGTATATTTCCTTTTTTATGTAAGGGGTATTATGTCATTATATATACTTTTCTCTTTCCTTTCTCTTTCTCCCAATCAAATAAGAGTAAAGAAATTTTTTAATTCTTTTCTTTCATTTTCTTTTCTACCAACCAACTTATAAATCATATAACTTTCCACCCATTTTTTTCATTTCTCTTTCTTTCCTAAACCAAACATAGCTTTAAGGTTGCACCTATCATTTGAATTATATTTTATTTTCAGTATCTTACTTATATACTAGTAACATGATTACATTTTAATGAATTATATGCAAATTCAATGAATTTTACTTATTACTTGTATCAAATGATTATAACATTTTTTTTATAAGAATACTGAATTTTTCTTATAGGAATGGGTGCATGAATTCTACAGGAATGGAAATATTTAATGAAAATCAAGTCATTGATATTCTAATCAAATAGATAGTTTTAGTATTACAATTTATTGTCTGTTTTTTATTTTATGTGAATCAGTAATTAATCAAATTGCATCAAATTCAGAATCTTACTATTGTAAGATTCTGAAAAACATATAATTATGTGTTCATACAGGTAAAACATGCATGCATTCTTAGAATCAAAATCAATGAAACAAATTAATGAAATGAAAATATCAATAAAATCAAAATTGAAACACAAATAAAAACAACAAACCCTAATATGATAGAAGAAATGCACTAAGATGGGTGAGAGAAAGAGACAAACCTAACTACTAGAGGGAGAGTGTGTAGCATTATAGTGAAAGGGATTGAGCATACTGCTGTAGAGAGAGTAGCATTGGAGAGAGAGAGAGAGAGAGAGAGAAAGAGAGAGAAAGAGCATAGTGCTCTGTATGAGAGAAGAGGTTTTTAAATTCTTTATTTTTTAGAAGTATTCAAAATTTTCCTATTTTAGTTAATCAAAATGTCGTATAAATATACAAAATTTTCAAAAAGAAAAGTTCTATTCAAACAAGTTATTTCATTGTGTAGTATTTTAAGTTCTTAAAAAAATGAATTATTCTGTTAAATCCTCCATCCAAACAGACTGTTACAGTAAAGTAAAGTAGAATTAAGAATATGAATTGTTGATATAAAAAAATCAACGGTCAATATTCCAACTCATAGGTGATTTGTTATGCATGTGCAGGTAATATGAATAGTTGATTTTCATCAAAGATTGATATTACTTTATCCTCTAAAATAAGTTGTCTATTTTAGAAGAGTCAGATCTAAACATGGAATCTTTGGATATTATTTGTAAAGGAAAATATGGGTCAATTTGTAAAATGATTTATCACTCTCAAAGACAATAAGCACCATTAGGAGCTGATAGTTGAGAATTTTTATAGACTATAGAGGACCTTTTTATATCAACAATCAATTTAAAAATGTTTGATAAAACTTTATAGGCATATAAATCTAATTATTTGAATAGAACTTGACAAGCTTAGTTTTCTTTATTTTTTTAAGTGATTTCCCTAAGGTACCTTTATTTTTTAAATGCCACATTTTTATGACTTGCTTTTAAAGTTACTATTTTTATGTTTTTGTAAAAAAAAAAATGCAAAGATGTTTTAATGTTGTTGTTTTACAGTGATTGGTGTGAGGGAAATGGAAGGGATAGGAGGGAAGGAGTTTTTTAAAACTTTTGTTGTTTGGTTCAATTATTAGGAGGTGAAGGGAATAAAGTAAGGTTTGACATGAGTTGGGTCGAATCATATTAGATTTGTGACAATTTTTTATCCAAACAAATCAAATTCAATCAATTTGGATCATATTTTGTGTAATTTGGATATGTAACATGATCCAAACCAATTTGATTATGATTGAATTGGGTCATCAAATTTATTACTAAAACAATAATAAATGAAAAAATTTAAAACAAATTTAGGAAAGTGGTTCTGATTGTATGTAATTTTATACATTTAACTCAAGTTATTTTTTAACTATTAATCTAATATGAAACATGTTCAATTTCAAGTCAAAAGTTAAACCATGTTTAAAATCATAGTAATTACTATTAGTACTCTTAAAAAGAAAAAATACATTAAAATATGATTGGGCTAAAAAGCCCAAACTCTTAAGGTTAAAGACATAAAATAAAAATAATACATAGTAAGTAATCAATTGGATTGGATTGGATTGGATTAGATTCAATTCTCAAAATCGAAATTCGAGATCTGATGAGAACTCATTTGATTTATTTTTTTTCAATATGATATGAACCAATGATCCAAAACAATTGAATTTTTTTAGCTTGGATTTGTTCTGATTAATCCAGATTTATGGTCACCCTTAGAATTGAAGGGAGCAAAATCCCCCCCTCATCTAATTTTTGCTCTCCTCCAATATTGGGAAACTTGGAGGAGAAGTGAAGGAGATTTAAAGCATTTTAACTATAATTTAGTAAAATATCCTTATGTTTTGAAATTTAAAATTATAAGGATATTTATAATTGTTTCACACTTTATTTTAATTTCTCTTCAACTTAGAGTTTTTATTCTCCCTATTTGTGAATCAAATTTTAATAAATTAGAGTTTAGTTTGATTTGACAATTGAATATGTTTCGATTGATTTTGCTTACTTTATGAATAAAGTAAAGATTCAAGCGAAGCAAAAATGGAGCTTTTGAAGAAGAAGACTCATGTCAACCTTGCTTACGCAAGACATGTTCTAGAGAGCTAACCAAGAAACGTCGCTCGAGTGCGAGACCTATTTTGCTACAGCCAAATCTGTTGCGGAAAGCAACTTCAAATGACACTTTTAAGCGAAAGATCAGTCTCACTTAAGCAAGATTACTTCCAAAGCTTAATAGATGCACTCTCGCTTAATTGAGAACTAATGTGGTAGTTTTAGTGGGAGAAATTTGTTTATAATTGGACAACCTACGAAGTTGACATTGATGCAGTTGGAGAAAATTGTTAGAGACGATTTTAGGCGTGGAGTTCTCTTTGAAGATCTTCTATGGTCGAATCTTTCATCTTCATCCATTTTTCTTAGGTTTTTGATCTTTCCATGACTAGACATAACTAAATTCTTGTTTGTTGGGATTGGAATGTAGTAGAATCTCAAACATGTATTCTCTGGTTAATTTACTATTCAGAGGTATTTAATCTTTTAAATTACTGATTGGGGGTTGTTTTTAAAAAATTTACTGAAAATGGATAAGTCGTAAAAAATATTACGACATCTAAAAACGGAAGTCGTAATATTTTTTACAACTTCTATTATTTTTTATTTTCCTGCATCAAAGTCGTAAATAGTCATTCGACTTTCGTGTAAATATTTTTTTAAGTGATAAAATCGTGCACAATGTTACAACTTTATTAATTATTTTTCTTAATTTTGTGTTGAAGTCGTACATTATGGTAGACCATTCTATTGCTATTTTTTAATTTTTTATTTGAAGTAGTACGTTGGTGTACTACTTCCTTTCTTTTTTTTTAATTCTGTTTTATTATGTTTTTTTATTTTATAAAAACTTATGTTTATTTTTTAATTTATAGTTTCTTAATTTATGTTAAAAATAATATTTTTTAATATAAAATTAACAAATTAAAATATGTATTATTTTTTGTGATTTTATATTTTGTATATATTATTTAAATGTTTTAATTTAATGTATAATATTTTTATGTAATATAATTATGA
>PYAF01005652.1:422503-433099 GCA_007407185.1 Glycine tomentella
TGGAAGGATCATATCTAAAATATGAACCTACATACTGAGGCCATTGATTTTTGCTTCCAAGAAAGTGAAAATGATGTTGATAAATTTTGTAAATATTTTCTAATTTCTATATAGATCAACAAAGTCATCATTATATTAAATAAAAAATATTATACATTAAATTAAAATATTTAAATAATATATACAAAATATAAAATCAAAAAAATAATACATTTTTTATTTTTTTTATTTTATATTAAAAAATATTATTTTTTAACATAAATTAAGAAACTATAAATTAAAAAATAAACATAATTTTTATAAAATAAAAAAACATAATAAAACATAATTAAAAAAAGAAATAGTACATCAACGTACTACTTCAAATAAAAAATTAAAAAAATAGCAATAGAATGGTCATACCACAATGGACGACTTCAACACAAAATTTAAAAAAAAAAAAGCAATTAACAAAAGTCATAACATTGTGCATGATTTTATCACTTAAATTTTTTTTACACGAAAGTCGAATAACTATTTATGACTTTGACGCATGAAAATAAAAAATAACAGAAGTCGTAAAAAATATTACGACTTCCATTTTTAGAAGTCATAATATTTTTTACGACTTATCCATTTTTGGTAATTTTTTTAAAAATAGTCCCCAATCAGTAATTTAAAAATTTAAATACCCCTGAACAGTAAATTTTGCATGTATTCTCTATGATTTTCATATCTACTTTCTTCTTCCATGCAATCTATTGTACTTCAATGCTCCGCATCTTTCTATTGCTTGATCATTCATGGTTTTGTGAATTGTTTTGTCTTTAAAAACATAATTTAATTCTAGATTTGAAGTAGAACGATTAATAGATCTAATGGCTAAGGATACAGTTTTGATTCAACAATTCTTGAAATCCATCTCTCTAATCCTAATTTCTAGATTAGATCTTCTAAGGAATTAGATATCTAACATAGAAATTAAGTTGCAATTAAGTACACTCATTTTTATTTTTTATACAAAATTATGTAATTATCCTTTCCTCATTTTTTTCTTTCAAATAATCCTCATTTTGTTAAACCTCTTTGTTCTTCCATAAATGGCATTTCCCTCTTTTCCTATGCCTTTTCTTTTTTCATGGAACTCCTTTTTTCTTTTGGAAATTTTAATTCCTTTGCACCTTCTCTTCCATAGATGTGATTCCTTTTCATTTCAATTCGTTTATTCGCTGAACCCCGTAATTTTTCCAAAAATGTTTTTTTTTATTCCTTTATTTTAACATTATGAATCATACACAGATGTCAAATTAGACATCATATCTTGTGAAGAAAAGGGGGAGAAAAATAAAGTTGCAATGAAATAAAAAAAAAAAAGTACCAAAAATTACATCATATAAAAATGCAATGACTTGTTGATAAAAATGCAACACATAGTATCTTTTTAATGCATGACATTATAAATAGAATTGATGAAATATGCACAACATCACATTGATGAAAAACACATGGTATTAATATTGAGCTTGATGGAAAGCATCGTATTCAACGTAGGGAATAAAAATATAATGAATTTTTATTATTTTCTATAAAGAAGAAAAACGAACATAGAAAACATATGTAAAGGGTTTAAGGAATAATGAAGATTATGCACATAATTGAGTTTAACGAAGATAATTTGTTAGCACTTTTGTAAGTCTTATTGAGCCTTGAGATCTGTCAGGTCTCGATGAATTCCAAGACCCAACTCACATAAATTTGTTATTTGGCAAAAAAATTTTTTGAAAATATAGGCTTAATTAATTATATCTTTGGTCCCTCAAGTTTTTGCAATTGTGCAATTTTAGTCTCACAGATTTCAATTATGTCAATTAGGTTCCTCAAATAAGCAAATGTATGATTTTAGTCCCCAAGATTTTAGTTAAGTCAATTGGGTATACGAACTATTCTAACTTGTTTAAAGCTCGACCTGTGAAATCCATATTTTAGAAGGAGTTGATAAGTTTGGTATGCGAAATAACTCGTCTTTTATTCAAGGGTTGTACCAGTTTAGCAAAAGCTTACGGATAAACAGATTAGTTTGTGAGTCCAATTAGTAATTTGAAAAAAAAATTATGGTAAAAAAATATATAAAATTAGAAGAAAGACTTCATTTTTTAAGCTTTATTTTTTTGACAAAATTTATAACACTAAAATATACCAACATTTTAAACATAATAAATTAACATTAACAACTTAAATTAAAGATCATGATATTAACATAAAAAAGTAACAATACTTGCACATTAGACTTAAGCGAGTTAAGTGAATAATCCTTGAGTCAACAGATAAAACTTGCTAGATATGTGGGTTTACGAAGTCGGATTCAAAAACTTTATATAGTTAAAAGAGATTCATTATCCGCAAGGTTGGTGGATTTAGGGCTTCCACTACTTTTAAATATCAAAAGTATAATCTTTATTTAGAAAATTAGTTTGAATCTTATAATTGTGAAATTTGAAAGACCAAAATTACATAATTGTAATACCTTAAAATTATCCTATTATATCAAATTAGTATTTTTGTTACACTTTATGACACAAAATGTGTCAACTTAGGGAAACTTAGTAAACTGTGAGAGATGAGAACGTATCAACTAATATTGAGACAGTTAATGACAAAGATTGAATGATCAATTTGGTATAATGAAAACACTAAAAAGCCACAGTAAAACAAACAAAAAAAATATTTTTTAAATAAAATAAGTAATTTTATGTTTTTTTCCGTGCTTATCTAGATTATTTAAAAAAAACTAAAAAAATTCGATCTATTTTTTTATAAAAAAAATCAATTTTTAAAACTAACTGTTTTTTTTATGCTGAGTGTTTAAATATAATTATTTTTTAGAATCACTTTTTAAAAATTTAGGGATACCTAATCAATTTATGAGAACCGTGAAATTTGATCCAATCAAGGTTCACAATCAGCTTTGAATTTTGATTAAAGGTGCATCCCTTTCTCCATTTTAAATTTTGGTCTTCACTACGCATTCGGACAAACCCTATCTTCTTTTTGCTGTTGTTGGTCACCAAGATGAAAGTGAACATCTTGCGTATCCTTCCCATTCTTCTTCGTTTCATCTTTTAGCCCTTTCATTGTTTTACGATTTTTTGCATTTTACATGTTTTTGTCTTTGCTTCCCTTTGTTGTATTTTTTCTTTCTTTCAAATTTTCGTGCTTTTACTTTCAGCCTAATTCTTATCATATATCGAGAATTGGGTATTTGTGGAAAAGGAAAAGAATATGTTTTTCTTGACAAAGGTCTCTACTTGGATATCTGCTGTACTTCGAAAAAGAGTATGCTCTCTGTCTCTCTCTCTCTCTTCATATAATGATGAACTTGTTATGCTTACTTGGTCTTTTAAATTATTCCTTGGCCGAAGTTTCTGGATGTTTATATTACCATATCTGTTGAATGATTAAGGTTGTACTTGTTAGAGAATATAGAAAATAAGGAGGGAAGTAAAAAATGAAGTAATGTGGAAATGCCTTGATTTTCACTCTTGATGCATGATTGATTGAGTGTGGAAAGTTGTTTTTAGCTTACTTTCGTGCTCTGGGAGGATTTGCAACTGTGTGTGTCTGTCATGGGGATATGTTGCATTTTCAATTGCTTGGTAGAATTAGAATATTAGAGAATGCAGTGATTAGTGAAAAAGAAGTGGGATGGAAGGTTTTGATTTCAAGTTGGTGGAACTTGTTAGGTGGAGTGAACAACAGTAGGTTGTGAATAATTTTCTGCCCACATTTATGCTATAGAAGAATAGACAAAACTTGTATGACTGGTGTGAAATTGAGTTGCATTTCACTTTCAATTGCTCCAAATTTCTGTTCTACCAAACTAGTTTAACATGATTTTTATTCCAAATTTCCAGCCTTCCTAGTTTCTATCTACTCATTTGCTTTGCGACTAAATCAAGCACATCCTGATTACCTCATTCCCTTTTGTTTTGTCAAATATAGATGGCATGCTGTTGCTTCGTGGACTTGGGATGCCCAGGATGAAACCTGTGGGATTTGTAGGATGGCCTTTGATGGATGTTGTCCTGACTGCAAACTTCCTGGAGATGACTGCCCACTGAGTAAGCTATTCATAATAGTATATGACGATTTTCATTGTTATTATATTTTGCACCAAATTGTCTTAGTTATATTTCTTAATTAATCCTTTACATTTTGGAAATTCTATGCTACTCTAGCAGTAATAAACGCAACTGTACATTGTATACTTGTGATTTTATTATTCACAATTAGCTTCTATTAAGTAAATGACTTTGTGTGGACACTGATTGTGATGTGGGGTCTTAAGCAAGCCTCAAAACAGATTTTTAGTAGTTTGTTTAGTACACCTACCACAACGTGCATTCTATCCAACTAACAATGTAGATGGTGTGGATGAAGATTTCAAGCTTAGCTTATAAGTTTAAAAGTTTGTAGGTTTCTAAAAAAGACCCTTTTATTGTTTTTTGGGGTCTGTACATGTAGGGCAGTGACAGCAAATAACTCTGTCCTCTTATTAGGTAGGATGATTGAGATTACAATGCTATCATGTTAGGAGTTTCCAATTTTCCTCACTGCAGATGCATTAGGATACCTCCAAAGTCCAAACATAATTCGTAGAGTTTCACATATATACTAATACCTAAGTTTAAAGTTCTCTAGCTCCCTTGATTTGAATGTATTGAACTGCTGCAAAGATGTTATTATCGATGACAAACATGTTGACTATTTAAAAAGTTTTATGCATACCCAAGGAGTTTGAAGGAATTCCGGCTTCAAAAAATCATTAAGATTACATAACTCTATTAAGAAATGGTAACAAATGTTTGGATTGAATGCCTGACTGACTAACTGATTCAATTGCTATATTCTGTGGATATTGATATCAGTAATTAATCTAACATATGTTTCTACAGTTTGGGGTGTATGCAATCACGCATTTCATTTGCACTGTATCCTGAAATGGGTGAATTCTCAGACATCACAAGCGCATTGCCCCATGTGCCGTAGGGAGTGGCAGTTTAAAGGATGAGAGCTCAGGTTTTCGTTTTTTTTCTTCAAGTGTGACCACAGAGAGCAATGTAAATTGGTATGGTTAATTCGAAGATGTGTTGTTTCCTTATTAGCAAATCTGTGTCTTCATTGTAACTTGTAAGGAGATCGAAATCAAAGTTTCTGTTAAGTGCAAGTTTATTTTTTCCATTAATGACTAATGATAATGTCCTTTTCCTTTGTTTTCCGATATGATTCGATAGTATATGCTGATGTCAAGATGATCATATGTATATAGATAACAACTGGATTCCATAAGAATAAATAGTCAAGCTGGTCATATATATGATTGAAATTGAACCTTTATAAATTTTACTTGGTTAAGGTTTCATTATTGAAGATTTTTTTGTTTTTTTTTTTTTTGAAGTCTTCATTATTGAAGTCTTCATTATTGAAGATATAAGTTCCCAATGCAAATATGATGGTGAAGTGTTGCTTAACCTGTCACTAAAGAATGGAAATTTTAATTTGACAAGTTATTGCCTGATTTCACCACCCGCCTTGTCGCAAGTGTCTGTTGTATTTTTGGTTTATGTAGTTAGCTTAAATTATAATTTAAGTCTTGTAAAATATTAAGTGTATACAGCTAGGCCTCTAAATCTGTTGTTTGTCACGTCAACAAATTATTTCAAATTGACAATATGGTATGGATCACATCCAAATGGTGGCCATATCTTTTAGTGGATAAAGTTGATTACTAAAATGTCACATCACACGATGTTTTAAAATTCATAAAATTTGGCTAAATAACCAAAAATAGAAAGAACTTTTGCCGAAGTAATTAAATTGGAGTGGAGGGGGAAAAAACACTCATCTTCGCTTAAATAACAAAACTTGTCTAGTGGTGACATTTGTTCTACAACCTGCACATTCATATTTGAGTATTGCACATACGAGTATTCCAATTATTTCACAAACAGTTTCATGGCTTGCCTTGGTGGTGGTTTTGCCGGTTGGTGACAAAAGTCAGTGCCACTGGGGTGAGCTGCTCATGTTATCCTAGCAGAGGCTTAATCATGGTGGGGCTTCAAAGTGTAGGATGCAAAGTAATATTTTTTTTATAGGCTGAAAATCATAATTATAGCTACCAGACCTAGCTCTATTCTGAACCCCAAAGAAACCACCGAATCAAGAGTATAAAAAGAAGGAAAGCCTTTATGAATTTCCTTTACTTGTCTCTTTCTTTCTGCTCAATTCTCAAAGGAACCCGCCAAATTTATGATCGTTTTCATGCTACTATCTACGATTAAATTTATTGAATAAAATTAAACAGTTAACAACGAATTGCGTACTTGTTTATCAAGAATATACTGATATTGAATCAGATTCTTTTGGTAATATCATTGGACAAATTTACTTGGCGAGATCATTATCTTTATCATTATCATTAATCTTTATCTGAAACAAAGATAAGACTGAATATGTGCAAAAGAGGCTCAATAATACAAGAACCTTGTCCCAATTGAACAGATGAATGACATCGACAGAACAACTTTAACTGCTTAACAAAAACTCAAATGCGTTTTTAAAAATCAAAACAGAATATATAATAAGAATAAATCCGACTTATTAATTTGAAAGTAATGAATAGCACAATTTACATTAGATACATCAACAAGATCGTTGATACAAATCAAATTGTGTATTTCAAATTAATTACCAAATCTAGATACTACATACACAAGCTAGTAAGCTACACACTCCACTCTCGCTTAAGCTAAGAACAAAAGGGGTTTTAAAAACAGAACATAAGAATATGACAACATTGACAACGATATATTAAAAAAAAACTAATATCTGAGTTGAAAGACAGAAACGCCGATGACATTTGTTTATTGTCCACCTGCCACAAAAAAAAAAAAAAAATCATTTCATCAGTGAAATTAGGAGGTCCACCATAAAAGTAAAGCTAATCAAAGCCAAACCCACTTGAAATTCCTTTAATCACAATTATTAGCACGAGAAATTAGCATGAAATCAGTGAGAGGTTGAACATCATGCCCTTCTCTATCCAAACTTTTGTCTTCTTTCTTATTTATAACTAGTGTTCTTCTGGATGAAGATATTGTGGTTTTCTTTTTTTATAAAATGCAAAGATGAAAGAAAGAAACGTATGGATTTCATCTTAAGACTACTCAAAGAATATAAAAAAAATCTTATGACTGCTCAACAATTCAAGTACAAGAGCTTATGCTGCTGGAAGCCTTGAAACTTTGCTAAAAATATCATTGACAAGTCCTCAAAAAACTCCAACGGCCAAACTATTTCAAACCCGAATTCTTTGAAGTAAACACTTATTTTACAAGAAAAATAAGATAAATGAGCCTCTTCCATGTAAAAGGGTCACTTACAAAAAGTTAAGGATGATCACTTGGTGATAGCATAGACAGCATAGATAATTCCAGGTATATAACCAAAAAGGGTCAGCACCAAACAAATCCAGAACTCCACCTGCATCCAACAAATTAATTACCATTACCATCAACCATGTGTTGTATTAGTCACCACACTCTACAATCCATTAACATGCAATGAAAAAAAGTAACCAATTTTCTGTGTAAAAATCTTTATTTCTGAAAAGAAAAATATGTGCAATTTAGTACCTGGCAGCCATATTTGAGAAAGACTCCAAGAGGAGGGAGAATGATGGCAAGGAGGATGTCTATGCATGTAGCTGCACCGTCACCGGCCATTTTTGTCTCTCTGGATTTCCTTAGAAACTTTTTTTCTGAGGAAGTAGTTCCAACTTTTGCGAAAGAAATGCAAATGGAACAATTCAAATTCGAAAGTAACACTACTACAGTACTAATACCTTTAACTGCCGACGTTGTAACTTGTGACGGAAACCAAGGGGTGGTGCATGCTTATTTATAAGCCACGTACACACTCCATGGACCACCAACGTGGCATCTTTTCATTGCAAACTAGAACGTGGTTGCTTCACCTTGTGTAAACTCCGCGTGCCATTATGCCGTGGTTGTCACATTATGCCAATGCGAAAGAAACTATTCTTTCAAATAATTAAAATAATCTTGCGGATTCTGCTCAACTAATCTCTCATGAATCCATGCTATTTTCAGTATAGTGTTTAAATTTGATAAATGTTAACGTATGTAGACCAAGAATGGTTTAATTTTGTTTTATAATAATATAATAGCTATTAAATACAAAATAATTGCCGAGAAAAAATATCAACTAAATATAAAAAAATATTCTCTATTCACATAGTCAATAATTGAATTCTATGCTTAAAGATATCAACTACTAGTCACTTGTGTCACATTTTGTAAATTGTGAATGTTATTAAATAAATAAAAATACTTATGAGATTGTTAAAAAAAAAAAAAAAGCTTCCTCATAGTGTAGTGAGCTAATCTAAAATATTTAAGTAAAGTGTATTATTTAATATGTGTTCTTAGGACAATGAATAGACTATTTATCATTATCTAACAATGATGTAACAATGTATATATTAAAAATTGAGAAAAAAAAGACATATATTGATAGTATAAAAAGTTTAATATTATTATTTAATTACAATCAATTATATATAATAAATTTATTAATTTTATAATAATACTAATAATAAATTGTGATTCAAAATGATAATATAAAATTATTTTATATTATTGATGTTTCATTTTTAAACACTTAAAATTTTCATAAGGAATAGCGTACTTAACTGTCAATGAAAATAAAAGGCAACTTATCCTTTGGATTCAATTTATCTCTTGAATGAGTATTAATTTAAAATCTTACCAAAATATTTTTTTTTTTAAAAAAAAACACATCCTATTACAAGAAGTGCCTTGGATTCGAAGAAGAATGGGACAGGTCAGGTGTAAGGTTGGCATCATGTAACATAGACAAGGGAAGAGTGTTTGTGGTGCCACGTGGGGGCCATAAGAAGTAAGCAAAAAATACTAACACACGCAATGAAAGTCAAAGGCAGAGTGAGGAAACTGAAGAGTTCGACGGCTCGTATATTGCCCCGCTAATAAGAATCAACGGCGATAATGAAGCCACGCTTTATGGGGTCCCATGTTACAACCGACCTCTCACGTGTGTGTGCCACCTCCTTTATCTTCTTTTCTTTTGTCGGCTTATTTATTTAAGAAGGAATAGGTTCTTGTTCTCCTTCATTTTAGAGAATAAAGTAAAATGTTTTAGCTGTTAAATGAAAAAAAAAAAAACCTAAATATTGACTTAAAATAGTCAAATTCATTTAAGAGTATTTTTAGAGGTAGATTTTTAGAAGGAAAAATAAAAGAGTGAAGGTTTTTTTAATTAATATAAAATAAATAATTCTCAATGACATCTACATGGTAACATGGAGGAATGGGATCAATGGACTTTTATTTATATTGGTATTGGTATTATTGTTTTTAAAGGCTGGATTCATATTAATATTAAATATATAGATATAAAACAACTTAATTGTCTGAATTACAATTATTCGAATTAATATTTAAAAATAAAAAGGATAATAGTATCAAATTGATTTATAATAATAGTTAGATCTTTTATTTCAAGGATGTGCACGCAGTGTTCATCACCTTAAATATTAGATTTTTTTTTATTAAACTTAATTCTGCTAAATAAATTATATATATATATATATATATTAATTTCTATACATGTCTTCCTAATTTTGATTTTGATTCTTGATTGATGTAGGTATCAAATTGTCTATCGCAATTAGGCCACCGGTCGACCTCTCCTAATCCCCTTTAAAGATAATGGTATCTAGTCATGTTATATAAAAGCATGAATTTAACTTTGATAGATTATTATATTGTCATCAAATTTGTATTGATAATTGTTTAAGTCATTCTCTCAGTTAAAAAAAGTTATACTATCAATTAATTATAAATTATTTATAGTATCATTTTTAATTAAAATTTATCGCACATAACAATTTCTCATAGACGTTATATATAAATAATTAATTATTCATAAAAATATAAAATCCTAATTTTATTAAATAGAATGATTATATTAAATAATAATATATTAAAACCGAACTCTAAATATTTACAGTAGGATGTATATAAAAATGTTGATTGTTACTGTACAATCTATAGGAAATCAGATCCGTCAAAAGTGCACCACGTGCTGCCAATACTTCAACTTCACATTCATGTAAGCCACGTGGTGTAAATAATCTTTTCATTTTTTTTTTCATTTTCAAACAATAACTTACTTTTTTCAGTTTAATACTTTATATTTTTCTTTCTCCTACGCGCGAATCAGATTCGACTGAAAAATATTTATTTCATGTTTAATTTCAACAATAATCTTAGGGTAATATAAAAAAGGGTGAAAAATATCATAAAAACATTATTTATTACTTAATGAAATAAAAATATAATGTATTATATAATACACAGTATACTAAACATTAATTTTAATTTTCTATTGATAACTATTTGTTTTCTAATTTCATGATCTATAAAGTTATTTTTCATCAATCATTATAAATCTAATTTTTCCTAATAACTATTTATTGAAAATTATTTTTTTCTTCTA
>PYAF01005652.1:433199-444960 GCA_007407185.1 Glycine tomentella
ATTTAATATAATGTTTTTATCATTTTATATATGTTTATGTATTTCACTATCATTCATTATAATCCGGAATTGGTATCCTTATAACTTTTTTACTATAAAATTGTTCATTTTGTTTCCAATTTTCACTATCTATAATTGTATTCTTAAATTTCCCCTTTTCTTTTTAATATTCAATAATATTTATTATTTTTAAAAATTTCTTCCATGTCCATTTAATTTTTTATTACAGTATTTTGTTTATGCATACTAACGTGTTTCTCTTTCAAAAAAATGAAAAATAGAAAATAAATATTATATTTAAAAGAACTAACAATATGTTTAAATTTATATTAAAAAACAGTCATATTTTCAAAAGTAAAACTATCCGAGTGACTAATTGACTCCACCATCTTGCTATTTAGTTTTTTAAGGGAGAAATCGTGGGTGTTGAACTGAATTGAGTTAGGGTTTAACTTAAACTCAATTTAACGATAGTAAAATTCTGTTTGTTTAATACCACCTTTTTCATATATAATAAAAAAATAATCAAAATTTGCATTTAAAAATTTAAATTTTTTTTTATGATAATTACATAAATATTTCAAAACAAAACCTCCTAAAATTTTACATAAAAAAGTTTCATCAATGTTTTCTTAAGAATTTAAAAATAATAACTCTTGATAAAATTCATAAAAAATAATAGATCAAATTATAGTAATACCTCCTAAAATTTCATGTAATTATATAAATATTTTATGATTGTTTATCCATTACATTCACTTTCTTGTAGGGGGTGTTAGGATAAGATATAAGAATGTGTTAAGGAAATGTCAGTATAATATTTTTAAATATATAAAAGAGTGTTAGTGTAATATTCTTAAACTTAAAGGTATTAATGTAGGAAAAAATGATGGAGTTAAGTGTAATTTTATAAAAATTTAGCAAGTGTTGCTAGTTACTCAAAATAATATTATAAAAGTACTTTAAATAAAAAATAAACAAATGGGCCTTATGTTTCGGGAGTGATTCGTTAAGAAGGTATGCCTATTTTATTGGCCCAAACGTGACTTATTCTTAAACACATAAACTGTTTGAATTTTTGGACTAGAAAACTGTGTGAATTCAACCAGTCGAGTTAAACTGTTAAAGCATTCAATAGATAACCAAAAACACACCCTCTGTTTAATAGTTTTTTTTTCTTAAAATTTATATTTGTCTAAACGTATATTAAATTTAAAAATACAACTTTAAAGCTAATGAATTAATCAAATACAGGTTTAAGTTCAATCGTTTTAACAAATAAATTAAAGATTTAATTTTAGTTATTCAAGTTTGCTAGAGTCTCATTTTACTATCAATGAATCAAACCACGACTACTTTGCAAGCTCATTTTATTGCCTTCCAGGTTTGAATGATAAGCTATTACAAATTTATTCAAAGACTTAACTAGATTATTTGATATTTATTTACATTAATTATATGTAATGGATAAATTTTCACACCTTTTATGATAATTAATTACAATAATAAAATTTACATATTGAATTTGAGCTGTTGGAGCTAAAAAAACTAATTGTAAACAAATATAAATTTTTTTAGTTAGATCTTTGCCGTTCCCTAGGTTTGAACTCCAACGTTGGGCTAAGCCCATGAAAGTTAAGAAAGATGCTCAAAGAAAATTTAACATTAAGGCCGTGTTGGGGTGTAATGAAAGAAAGTGTGAGAAAAGAAAAGAAATAAAAAAAAAAGAAAGAAAAATGGAAGAGAGTAGAAAGTGTGATTGTTTGATAGAGATGAAAGACATGTGAAGTGAGATAAAAGAAAGTGATGTAGTGGATAATATAATAAAAAATATAAATAAAGTATTTGTGGAATTTCAATTGTACTCTTGTGTTGATTTTTCTTTTTTAATATTTTGTTTTATAGAACAGTTTTTCTTTTTTGAAATAAAATAATTCTGATTATATATATTTGGGAGACACACTACCAACTTAACTTTATTTTCTTATTACCTAATATTTGATTACATAGTTATTAAAATTGGCCCGTCTGACCGGTTGGTCCGGGACCCGTTAGTATAACCAATCTGTTTTTATTATTGGATTGGTTATGTAGTTGACTCGACCAAACTTGGCCAGTCGGATCTAGCAGGGTTTACTTTTTTTTGGATTTTTTTTATTTTTAAATTTGAATTATTATCAATAGTTATTTTGGATTTTGGAGTATGAATGAACTTTTCTTACTAAAATAATATTAGTTATACACTTATATATGTAACATCTAGTATTTATATAAAAAAAATAATATGTTATCAATATAAATTTAAAAATATTTCATAACATATTAAATATAGATATATTAAAATTAAGAAAGATAATTAAGAAAGATAATTAGTTATATTTTCAATTAAAGAATTAAAAATGTTTAGTGAATTATTCTCAAGCAGATATTTAAATTATAATAATCTTAAAAAGATGTTTTTAAGTACAATTAAATTAAAAATCTAGAATTAAAGAAGAAATTTTAAACTGGAATAAAATTTCCAGCAACGTAGGATTTTCTTAGGATAAATTCAAGATGACCATGTGGCAACAGTGGAGAGAACTAAACAAGATAAAAGCTTCGGCAGCTTCCACGTTGAGGAAATGAATTAAATGAAGCAATGATGAATTAGATAATAATATCTAGATATTTTTAGTTTCTTTCTAACATCCAGCCCTATAAAAAGCCTGGAACACTCAAATCTCCTGCACGAAAACTCTCAGCTTTTTCTCTTCATAAATCTTCTCTACCATTTCCTCTTTCTCTAAAATTTTTCTATCTTAAAATCATCCCGACAGCAATTCATCAAAATTTTTGAAGGTAGGTTAGGCTTCAATCTCTAATTTAAGAATTAATTTGGTTTAATTTAAATGTTAAATAGGTTACACTTAGTTTAAAAATTTAAGTTTTACCAAGTTATTAATGATACGGTGAATTTTTAAAGTAATGAATATGCAAAAATTATAGTATGTAATTTAGAAAGAATTTTTAGTATACGTGAAAGATTTTAATGGTTATATACCTTGTTAATATTATCTTTGGAATTAAGTGAGGAATAGTATAAATAAATCAATACGTAGGATAATAGAGTGAGAGATTCGGCCTCTGCAAGCTATGCTCACCTCTTTTAAAATAATAAAATAACCAATCCATACGTAAACTTTAGAATAATAGGATGGTAGTAGTGATTACGAGACCTCGGCAAGTGACTATGCATAACCATGCAGCAACCCGGCATTTGTTACTCAGGAAACACCTCTTCAAGCCGGTCTTACCAATTCGGATATACCCAGCAAGTAGTAACAGCACCTCGGTATCTTTGTAAGACCGGGTAAACTCACTAAACTCGGCACCCATGCAAGTGCTGCTACTCTCCCTTACCATACATGCAATCAGTTCCGGTAACATTCACGTAACCATAAGTCGGCCAGTTTGATATAAGTATCCTGGCAATCATTTACGTGAGGGCATACTCCTTTACCTTACCCAACATTCGGTCTCCATGAACCCGGCCATGCCGTCAGCCGGGAATACACCCCGGCACTTATACCTAAAGCGCCTCCGCACTATCAAATGATACTCACTTCCCGTATACCCATGGCAACCCGGCACCACAACGGCAAGCCCGGCCATGCATCCAATCCTGAACTCGGCCAACTCACTCACCTCGAAATGGCCTGACTTCCTATATAAGTCGGCCACTATGACTCACTGAACCCGGCCACTATGATTCCATGAACTCGGCCACCATGCACCCAGCTCGGCATGGAACCTTCTCGGCATCACACCAACCCGACATGCACCCCTTTCTCGGCCCTTAGCAAAGATCGGCCCCTCATGCCAATGAAACCGGCAACTCGGGCCAAACGAACCCCACACCATTCACAAGGAAACCCGACCTCCCATGAACTCAGACATCCATGAACTCGGTCATCCATGAGCTCGGCCACCCATGAACTCGGCCATCCATGATCTCGGCCACTCACCCTATAAGCACCTCGGACCTTCTTTTCCTTACCTTATGTGCACCTAGGCTTCAGGGTGAACAAACGTATCAGGCATAACCATCTCGGCCCTTTTACTGCCGGCTTCTACCTACTGGCCCCTCGGCATTCCGGTTACAAATACCCCGGCATCTCGGTCAATCAAGCAACCCGGCCATCCCACAAAAACATACATCTCGGCCTCACTATTACAGGCCTCTATACCCCACTTTGATACCACCATGATTTCCCGTCAACGGTATATATATAAAGTGGTTTCATTTTGGTAGGATATACCCCGGCATATCGGCAAATATATATATATATTCACGCGGTTCTTTTCTCGGTTATATATATACATATATTAGGTATAGCCTCTTTAGGCCATGTAGGTTTTCACGTGAACTTTTCAGTCATTACAAAACATAGGCATACAAGACCCATTGAATTAATATAAATATTTTCCCGCTAGCACCCCTGTTGGTTATTCCCAGCCATATATATATATATATATATATATATATATATATATATATGATATACGTATATATTGAGATAAAAAAAATATATATGTATATATATATATTTACATATATATATATATATATATTGGGGATATAAATATAAATATATGTAACTATGTATTTATCCCTATATAAAATTGACAGCTCTAAATATTAAATAAATTTATTTGTTACGGTCTTTCGAAGACAATGTATGATGTATTATTCATATGGATAATATGAGTAAATAGTGGTGATTTTTTAATATGGATTTGAGGAATCCAACACTATGATGACATTGAACAGCTCGTAATTATAAATTTATTTTAGTTGGTATAATTTTATATGGACAGGGTATGAAATGTTATTTATCTTGAAGAAGGATAATATTTTCCTTATATTATGAATTTTTGTGATATGAATGAGATTGATTCGGATTTTCAAGACCGGACCTATGATTTTAAGATTGACCCGAGTTGTGAACACCGGGCCTATGCTTTTGATTTTATGAGAATGACTCGAGTTATGAACACCGGGCCTATGCTACTGATTTTATGAGAATGACCCGGGTGTGACAACCGGGCCTATGCTACTTCAAGAGATCAGGTGCTAATACATGAAATTCATGTATGATTAGCGTAAGACGGTTGCAGCATTCCTACATGATGTACACATGTAAAGGCCATGTGCACCTGTGACCATTGCATTTCATTCCATGCATTCATACATTCATGCATTCATTCCGATATGTTGAATTATTGATCTGCTTAAGTGCGGGATGAATTAGATTTGCTTTATTTACTACCTCTCTAAGGTGTCTGAGGGAATAGAATTTTCTTGTTTACTGACCTTTCTAATGTGTTTGATATAATAGACTTGTCTTATTTACTAACCTTCTGACATATTTGGTGGTTAAGATTTGCCTACTGAGAAATTTATTTCTCACTAGATTTTTTTTTTTTTTTAGATGACAATGATGATCAAATTTTTTGAAGTTGGAGTTTGGTTGATATGTTGAATAGGCTATATACTATGCTGGATTTTGAAAAAGAGAGTTGTACTTGTATATTTTTGTATCAGAGACATGAACTAATGTATCAGTCCTTCATATTTTGTAAATTTTATGACAAAGAATTTTACTAGTACTCGTTCCTTGTAAAATTTTGGTTCTATTGTTCATACCTCAATTCATATTTTTCATTGAAAGAGAAAAGGTTAAAATAATAAAATTTAAAATAAGTAAATAAATAAGTAAGGATAAAGAATATTAGTTAGGATGTTACAATATATAATAGATACATATATAATTTTAAATTTTTAATATATATCGAGTCAAACTAGCCTAATTACTGGACAATCGGTTGAACCACTGATTTGGTTACCAAAATCAAATATGTGTATACCATAATTGGGTAAAAGTGGTCCCTTGTCCCACGAGTTAAGCAGGTTAAATTTGAAAAAAAAAAACGTTGTTTCTACTTTCTTTTTTCACAAATCACCTATTTTTGTGAAGAAATGTAAAGTGCCGAGCACCCCAATCTTCTTACAAAAAAAGTGTTACTTTCCACTCCTTGAAACGGTAACGAATGACGGAAGAACACACTTTCTTTGTGTTCTGCTCGATGAGAACAGAAATGTCCAACAAGTGGTGTTGGATGATTTTATGTTGGATCGAACTCTCTCTCTCTTGAGAAGCTTATGGGAATGAAGCAACTCAAGGAAGAAGATCACAACACAGCAAACGCGATGTGTTGGGGGGTACGGTGTGTGCTGGTGTGAAGGAAAAGAGAGAGCCAGAATTTTGTACCTTTCACCATGGATGAAGCAGTATTTATATGCTGATACCTGAACGCTGATAACGGTCCTTGAGGCCCCATTATCTTAGTCGAAACAGTTGAGTGCAACCTCCTTCCTTGATTCACGGAGATCGTGATAACTGGAAGATATTAACTGCATCCCTTATCTCTTGGGTGGTTACTCAAGGGAGAAGAACATAATTATTAAATAAAATATTGTTTTATCCGTAACAGATGCCCCTTAGCCCGGTCTTCTAGCATTCTGGATGGCCGGGATGTATCAATAATGATGCCGACCACGCTTGTTAGGTAATACCTAAGCAGGACTGAGTTCGAGGTCCGAACCGACATGATCATCATCCGAGCCGATATGCTTACTACCCGAGCCGAGGTGACATTCATCCAAACCGAGATGATTGATATCCGAGCCGAGATGATCTCCATTCATACCGAGGCGTACTTTGTACCTGCCCCTTGTGAATATGGCACATCATCTGACTAAGTCTGCCACTTGCTCCTTGTCGATTCCAATGTCAACCTGCTCTTGTCTTTTCAGAGCCGCCTAGACAGCTATAAGTATGGAAAAATGAACGTCTATGATCATAGGGGAATGGAGCGTCTCCTTCCCTTTGACTGCCACGTGTTCCGTCTGATCAGTTTTTCTTACACGCTTTAATCATTGCTTTTCTGTGCTAATGACGCTTTTGTCCCTTTGCGTCTTTTCATACCCAGCAGTTATTACTCAATAATTTTTGAATTCTGGCGGTTACACTTCTTGCTTAATGCGCCTTTTCCGTTTCGTTTTATTAAAACACCTTCGTTTCGCGTTGCCCCTCACATCTTCTGCATTTTCATCTTTGTGCTCTTTCTGCACCCGTAGCATCTCTGCTTTCTTGCTTCTCTCAGCGCTTTTCTGGAGTTCTGTTCTTCGTCATCGCTACTTTCCTTGCCATTTTCTCCTTATTCAGGTACCTAACTGCTCACTATCTTCTTTCTTTTGCTATCATTATAATTGTTTTCATCTTCTCTTCTCTTGTACGATCCCTAAATATCGACTGCTTCTGCACATTTTTTTGCCCCTTTTCGTTCTTCAGTTTCTTGTGCTTCTTTTGTTTTCCACCATGAAATATACCCCTGAGCAAGAAAAAGAAATTCGCGATGCTTGTTCCCCCCGTGCTGCCTTCTGGCTTTACGGTTTGCCCCTTCCTGAGGAAGAGAAAAGAAAATCTCTGCTTCGTACCCCTTCAGGTCCAAGTAATTCCAGAGCCTCTACTCCAAAACCTCCTGTCCCTTCCAGATTAGGTCCTAGACACCCCCATCCTCCTAGGTTAGGGCCTTCTGACTTGGGGTCTTCATCGCGTCAAAGAGCAGCAATTCTTGCTTCTCAATCTAAGGCTACTGGATCTAGGGCAACCCCTAAAGACCCCATCCCTTCCAGTAATGCCCCTTCAGATGATTCTGAAATTTACCCCCTAGCCGAGCCAGGTTTCGAAGTTCAATATGAACATTGTTCGAAATGCATTGAAGAATTTATGTACCTAGCCAGTAGGGATCTCAATAAGCAGGCCGAAGACCTATTAGACCACTGTTGTCATAATCCAATATGGGTCCCCAAACCTGTCCCCAGTGAAATCCCTGTCTCCTCACTCCAATCAGATTTCAATACCGGGGTGCCGGCTGCTGTTGAAGAATCCGCAATGCCGACATCGGCCTATTCTCAACCCAATCCACTGACAATTCTTCTTCCAGGTACTTGGCTGATTATTTCTTTTATTGTTATAGGTAGCTATGGATCCGACCGTCGCCAGAACCGTTGACGAATCCGCAACCGGGTCTTCTTCCCAAACTCTCCCCCCTGCTCTGACAGGTAGGTTCCCCTGGGTTGCTCATGAGGTGCTACAGTACACCTCAACAATGAGTTCCGAGGATCTTGCATACCTCCCCCTTGGGGATCAGGAGGGTTTCCATATCTGTCTTCCACGCCCGGGCGAGCCTGTGTGCTCTACCTGAGAGGGCAATGATCCTGACTTCTTTTTGTTTTATAGAGATGTAGTCACTCGGTTGGGAGTCCGACTTCCCTTTACCGACTTTCAAATGCAGGTCTTAGATTAGCTGCACGTCGCTCCTTCCCAGATTCATCCGAATGGCTGGGCTTCAATGCAAGCCTTCGAAATTCTGTGTCAAAAATTGGAGGTTCTCTGCACCTTTTCTTTATTCTTTTACTTTTTCACCGTCCAAACAAACCGATCAGGCAAGGAGCCCGCCGATCGGAAAGGGTGGACCTCTTTCCGGGGTCGTAAAGACCGTCATTGTGATCGTCGGCTTTTTTCCCTTTTTGCTGAGTCCTTTAAAGGTTTCAAAGACAAGTTCTTTAAAGTTGTCGCCGAACCCGGCCAGCCCTCATTTTTTGCTCGGCCTGAGTCTTCCTCGAGGCCATGGAAGTTTCCTTTATATTGGACTTCCGCTCATCATGATCTCCCTTCCGCTGCTTATCGAACCGATGAGACTCGGTTGTCGGATTCGGATACTTCTGATGTGGCTAGCATATTAGCATACAAAGCCTCAAACAACTTGGCTCCCATAGCATATTATATACAGTGTGGTTAGTTTGAATTGCTTCTAATATTCGTTATTGTCGGTACTTAAAACCTGGTTTTGATTTTGACGTTCTTGTCATGCAGCTACGGAGATGAACACCAACCCCGTTCCCCGGCCAGCTCATCTTGAAGCTCTAAAGCTTCGTCGAAGAAAGCGAAAGCGGGTCGAGGACCAAGTTCAAAGGGAGGCCGACCGATCTAGATCGTCCCCTGCTCCGGCCGAGCCCACTACTCACGCGACCGACGGGTCTGGGTCATCCCCTGTCCCGGCTGAGCCCCTTACTCATGCTCCTCCATCTCCTCGTTCGTCTCCTCCTTCGGCTCCTCTTCCGCCTTCTCCTGCGGCTGAGGTACCCACCGACGTTCCTGATGAGCCGATGGCCGACGTCGTCGTGGATACCCCGGCTGTTGCTGATGCTGGACCGGTGCCCGGGCCTCCCGAGGGTCACCTTCAACTGGCCTCCCGAACTCTCTGGGATCAAGGTGTAACTCGGGAGCTGTTTCATGTTCTCCGGGCACCCAAAAGGTATTCCGACCTGGTTCCCTTCAACGAGGCCGACAGGGACGAGTTGGGTGCCATGGAGTTGGCCTGCCACAAGACAGCCTCCTTGCTTGGGAGTTTTATGTCTTTGAATAAAAAGGCTTGCAAGGTGGCCGCTGACCTCCAAGCTTCCGAGAACGAGGTCCGACGGCTCCAACAAGAGCTGGATCTTGCTCAAGAGAATGTTGTGACTTCGGCCAAGGAGGCGGAGGCATCCCGAGCAGACGCCCAAGAAGCCGCCAAGGAGGTGGAGGCCTCCCGAGCAAAAATCCAAGAGGCTGCCAAGGAAGTGGAAGCCTCCCGAGCTAAGGCCCAAGAGGCCCAGCAGTCAGTGACTAGGCTGACTACCGAGCTTGAGACCGCTCGGGCTGAGCAAGCGTCCTTGCGGGCAGAGCTGGAGCTTCCCGGGCGGAAACTGAGTCGGCCCGAGCTGAGGCGGCCAAACTCAAGGAATCTGCTGCTGAGTATCGGCGTCGGGCTGCCGACCCTAATGCTAGTTTGAAGGATCTGCTGGACTTTAATGCGAGGAAGATTAAGGAGGCGGATGAAGCCTTCAACGAGCTTCAATTTGTCTAATCCCAACTCGCTAAGTCTGCTGAAGCGTCCTTTAACAATGCTTTGGCGCAGGTCCGACTCCTCAACCCCGGTGTGCAATTGAACACCGAGGGGATGCACTTCAAATCTTATGTCGGGAATGGGCAACTTTTGACCCTTTCTGACAGCGAAGAGGAGGAGCCGAGCGCAGCAGATTCACTAGAGGAGGTCCCCGGTCTGAGCGGAGGAGATTGAAGGGCCGGGATGCCGGTTTGATCTTGTATTTTCTTTTTCTACATTTCTGTTATGTAATTTATTGAACAAGTATTTTGCACCTTTAAGCATTATCCGTCGACTTTTACAACTTTGTCATTTATTTCTTCCGTATGTTGGCTCCAACGGCCAGTTCATCAGTCGGTTTTTATCGTCGGCTATATAGCCATATATTATTTAACTCGAATCAATTAATCGGTATTAAATGTAAATGTAGGGATCATGTTCCCGTCTTAGCAACTGTTAATATATTCATAATTATTATCTGTTAGATGTAATTCTTTCGGAAAAATCCGATGATTCACCCGGGATTGAATAATTACACCGGCCTGATCAGGACCGAGTTAATATAAAACAACGACTAAGCACTCATAATTCGTGCATGAAAATGTTCCTTGCATTAAGGATTTTATTAGTAATTCATGGTATCAATTACAGATTTGCGCGGGTGTATGTTCCTGGTTCACATAATCGATTGACAAAAACATGAAAAAATTACATTTCAGAATAGACTAGCGCGGGTTGTATGTCCCCGGTTCGCAAAGTGTTAGTTCCATGATCCCAATGACGGGCCTGACGGCCAACTAAAGGGAAACACATGGTGTCCATGATTCCGATGACGGACTTAAAGCCGACTAAAGGGAAACATATGGTGGAGTTCCATGATCCCTATGACCGACTAGAAGCCAACTAAAGGAAAACACATGGACCTTCAGCTGTAATATCTCTTCAACTTGTCCGCGTTCCAAGTCCGTTTGACTTACTTGCCGTTCAAAGTTTCCAGCACGTAAGCTCCTTGTCCGAGATTCTGGAGCACTCGGTATGGTCCCTCCCAGTTTGCTGCCAGCTTTCCATCTCGGGCGTTCTTGTTCCCAATGTCCGCTCGGCGTAACACGAGATCTTCTTTCTCAAAGGACCTTGGTTTCACTTTTCTGTTGAACCTTTGGGCCAGCTTGTTTTTTAGATGGAGATCTCGGCGATGGGCGGTAGTACGGATTTCTTCTACCAAGTCCAACTCGGCTGTTAGGATAGCAGCATTATCGTTCTCTCTGGATATATGTTGCCTCCTCCATGATGTTTGGCTGATCTCTACGGGGATCATGGCTTCGCAGCCATAAGTCATCCTGAATGGGGTCTCACCAGTGGCTGTTTGGGTCGTCGTTCTGTAAGCCCAAAGTACATAGTAAAGTTGCTCGACCCAGTTCGGGCCGGCCTCCTGCATTCTTTTCTTCAGCCCTTCGAGGATGACTTTGTTGGCCGCTTCTGCTTAGCCATTAGACTGGGGATGTTCTACTGAGGCAAAGTGGTGCTTGATATGAAGGCCGGTCATCATTGCTTTGAACGTGCCGTCGGTAAATTGCGTCCCGTTGTCGGTAACAATTTCCGCCGGGATTCCGAACCTTGCTATTATGGTCCGCTCCAAGAATTTTTGAACGCGAGCTGAGGTGATGGCGGACAAAGGCTCGGCTTCGATCCACTTGGTGAAATAATCGACGGCCACTATTAGCCAACG